>KE506609.1:0-11236 GCA_000441515.1 Elaeis oleifera | reverse complement strand
TTTGTTGCTTGAGATGCAAGATACACCTGCATACATAAAGTCAAATTTTAACCTTAGGTACCCAAGCTAACTTGGATCTTTTGGGGTTAGTCATAATGATTCTTTTTGGAACCCATATTTTTTAATATTCTTATCAACAAATGTATTTGATAAGCATGTATAAGTTTTATGTCCTACTTTGCTACATTTAAAATAAGTAATATTTGATAATTTACTCATGGATGCATTAACAAAATATTTTTAAAAACTTTCATTTTCTAAGAGTGTTATAGCCAAGTCCGACTTTATCATATACAGCTTTTTGACTATCAATAATCATTTGAAGTTTGTTTGAACTTAATGTGAATCTATCAACTATAGGTTTCAACTTAGCTACCTCTTCCTTTAGATCTTGATTTTCTTTTGCAAGGATTTCGTTTAGGCTAGAAATTTCATCTTTTTCTTTCAATAGAGATTGATTCTTTATTTTAATTTTTTACACTTACTGTCAACTTCTTCTTGATCTTTAGCTAATACTTAATTTCTTAATTTTAGATCTTTATTTTTTGTTCCTAATTTTTTTAGATCATCCAAGAGTTCATGAAAAGCTTCTTGCAGTTCATCATACAAAAATTTATTTTGAGTTTCAGAGGTTACCTCATTTTCATATGCCATGAGGCATAAGTTGGTTTCTTCGTGAGATTCTTCATCTGAATGTTGCTTCATGATCAGCTCGTAGGTCATGAGGGATCCAAGTAGCTCCTTCAAAGGTAGAGTGTTTAAATCTTTGGCTTCTTGGATTGTAGTGATCTTTGCCTCCCATGATCTTGGTAAAGATCTGAGTATTTTTCTCACAAGTTCACTGTTAGAATAATATTTGCCTAAACTTTTCAAACCATTTATGATGTCAGTGAAATGGATGAACATTTGAGTTATTGACTCTTCAGATTTCGTTTGAATAATTCATAGTTGTGCACAAGTATATTGATTTTAGATTCTTTAACTTGATTTGTGCCTTCATGTATGATTTCTAACCTATCCTAAATTTTTTAGCTGAATTGCAAACAGAAATACTGTTGAATTCATTTACATCTAAAGCATAATATAAGACATTCATGGCTTTAGCATAGAGCTGAGTCATTTTCTTATCAAATTTATCTCATCCACCTTCTGACTTAGGGAGAGATACACCATCAATCAATTTAGTGGGTGTGTATGGTCTATTTACTATAATACTCCACATATCATAGTCAAGTGCTTGAATAAAATTTTCATCCGAGCTTTTCAATAGGTATAGTTTGACCCATTGAAAATGGAGGTCGGTTTGTGAATTGCCCCTCGACTAGAGATGTGCCAAATTGGGCTATCATAAACCTTTGGCTCTTGATGGTTAAATCAAGCAAGGGCTAGAGCACCAAGCTTTGATACCACTTGTTGTCTAGATATGGAGTCCAAGAGGAGAGGTGAATTGGATCTTTTAAATTTTAAGATTAGTGTACTTAAATAATGTGCTAAGGTGTTGGGTGGAATGAGTTGATTTGTAATAAAGATGAAATCAAACACAAATGAGAGATAAACAAGTATTGAATATAAAAAGCAAGTAAAGAGATGCAAGCACAACAAACACCAAGAATTTATAATGGTTCGATGCCAACTTTGTACCTACATTCACTTTTCAAGTCCCTACCTAAAAATTCAATCCACTAAATAGATTTTAAAGTTACAACATGTCGGATAACTCCGACCCTTGCTATCCAAATAAGAACACTTATTTTTTGGATACAAGTCAACCCTCAATAATCTGATTCAGGGTTCAGATCAACCCAATCAAACTTTGAAATCTCCAAAACTCAAAAATCCAAATACAATATAAGAAAAATAGGGTATAAAAAATTCAGAACAATATCTCCTTAAATAGACACAATAAATGTAATAGAAATATAATATTTAAGAAGAAGAATCTTTTGCTGAACACCTCAATGAATTTCACACTTGATTGCTGTTGGAGAGTGGTTGGTGAAGTGATTAAATACTTCTATTTCTCTCCTTAGGGCTGATAGAGCTTTTCTCGGATTTGAACTTGAATGCTTGCTTAACCTTATGATTTTTCACTTCAAGAGAGTATTTATAGTCATCATTTATCCTTGAAAATATCTTAGAGTTTGTTTAGAGCCGTTGGAGAGTATTTAATGCGTATTAAATACATCAAAAATAGGCTGAAAACTAGCCGTTACGAAGCTCTCCCAGAATGGATCATCCCATATGGGTCGTCCTACTGTGACTGGAAAGTCTCATAAGCTGCCTCATTTGGCCAGTCGAAAAATTAGACTTTCTGTTTTAGTCTCAGAGTCTCAGGGATCGTCCTAGGTAGGTCATCCCACTGTATAGGTCATCCCAAGTGGGTCATCCCACTGCGTGCCATGAGCCAAAATGAATGTCGGTTACCCAATGAAAGGAGATAATCCAGATGGGTCATCTCATTTTATGCCAACCTAATTTTTATGTATTTAAAGTTCAAACTTATCAGAACACTTTCAAATACTCTTAAATGGCTTCAAATCAATTGGACACTCTCAAAAAGCCTCGAAAACTTCTTCAACTTGCAAAAACTTCAACTTTGGCACACTTGATGAAATTTTTCCAACTCAATCTTTGGACTATCTGAAACAACACAAGAACATTCTCCATAGATAAAAAACACATTAGTAGTCTCCTCAAATAGTTTACGATCATCAAAATCAATTCTTAGAGTGACAGCTTTTCAACATCATTCTGATATAAAGTTATCCTGATATAATGGTGGGATCCATTATACTGAAAAGGTTGTCTTAAAATATGATTGAAAATCATTTGATGATATGAGTAATCAAAATTTTTAGATCTAATTTTTTTTATAGATAAGATGTATGTTGTTATTAGATCTAAATTTTATAATTACTTTTGATATCGTTCTGATATAAGATTATCCTGGTATAGTGTTAACCTATTATAGTGCAAAGATTATCCTAGAATGATGTTGAAAATCTTTTGTTGTATATGTTAATCTAAATTTTTATATATCATTTTATTTTCATATATAAGATGTATGATGTGATGTTTTAGATCTGAAATTTGTTTTAAGATCTGAATTTATTTTTAATGATTCATGCATTAGATCTGAAATATGTTTCTAGATCTAAAATTTTATGTTTATGCATAAAGAGTTGGTCATGGGTAGATCAAATTAGGTCTATAATATGATTACATCTAAGGTTTTCAATTAGCACATGATGGACTCGAATTGAGAAGGGCAGTTGATCACGATGGATCAAGGGTTGATTACGTTTAGATTAAGGGTGCTTGAGATCAAATCAATAGTTATAGATGATCAAATCGATTAACATCCATGTGTTTAAATTGATTAACCTAAAGATCTGATTGTGGCTCAATGGCTCGAGCCTGAATCACTAAAGCTAATCAAATTTGAAATTGATTGATCAATCGATGTTTAAGACAAGTCATAAAGCAGTGGTTACTTAATTAGGACCGTTGTAATTACAACAGCGAGCCTCCCACCAATCTTCACTTGTCTGGACAATTTGGTTGATTAATTTTGAATTAGATACTTGGTGATTTGTGCTCTACCCATACCACTGAGATTAGTTATTTGCATGAGATGTAGATAATTATTTAGATAAGATCTAAATTAAAATCTTCTCATACAGATCAAGTCTAGCAGTCTTCCACCATTGTACATGTGCGGATGTCTTTCTGGTATTGATTGTTTTCAACTGGATATAGTGGTTTAGTTGCATCGGAGGGCGTAACGACGTTATTAGCATAAGATGCTGCAGGATAAAAATGAGGTTGGGCCTAATATCTATTAGATGAGGGACTCAATGATAGCTTTGCACTTGTGTTGAATGGTGGGTTTGATTTAACTAAGAAATGAGATCAATATCTATCAGGTGAGATCTTCATGACTTAGAGATCGAATATCACTGCAACATGCTTGAGAAGTATTAGACAAGAGTTATCTACTCATCGGTATGTATGTCATCAATATCTGTCAGGTGAGATGCATATACATTAGTGGGACCACAATACCCACTTGAAATGCTAGTCGTGAAAGATTTTTATTCATCTATCTGAAGAGTATAAGAGATTCAAAAAAATAGTGAGAGACATATTTATTTAAAAAATTTTAAATAAATTTTAAAATCAAGTATGAATATCTAATTAAAATCTCTACTCTCTACAAGAATAAAATATCGACTTCCCACTCTCTAGCTCACATACTTGAAATCAATTATTTAATTGAATAAATTATAAAGACTGACTTAGAAATCTAAAATAGTTTTAAGTTTCGAGAAGTTAAGCTAAATACTCGATCAGGATATCACTATGCTATCAAACCATCTGATGATTGATCAAAATATAGTCTGTTCATGATCATTATTTGATAATGATCAAGAACTTGGAGGAGCTTAAGAAGCTCGGCATGACCATATACAAGGAATTTGCAAGTGAATTTGATCATGCAATCTCTTATTAGTTCATATGGATAGTTTATAGTAAATTACTATATGAATAAGATTGATTGCACCATAGCTAAGCTGTTGAACATGTTGGTGACTACTAAAGAAATTCTGAAGAGTTCAAAGGGCATAGTTCTCACTATGGAGCGATCTTCCACTTTCAAGAAAAAGTCTACTTGGAAGAAGAAAAGGTCTGTAAAGAAATAGAAGTTCGAGAACAAGCCAAAGGAGGAAGCTCCTAAGAAGGCTGCTTATAAGAGAAAGTATTTCCTCTGCAATATTGATGCCTATTAAAAGAAATTATCCTGTATACTTGGAGAGCCTAAAGAAAGGAAGATGATATACCTTCAGAACGTATATCAGATCTGCTCATTACTAAAACTAACCTTACGGTTACTTCTACTTCTAGTTGGATTATAGACTTTGGTTCTAGAACTCATTTGTGTACTCTAATGTGGTGTCATAAAGAAAGTAGAGAGCTGAGGAAAGGTGAAAGCAATCCTTCGGGTTGGCAATAGGATAAGAGTTGCTACTGTGACTATGGGCACGTATCCTCTGCGATTACCGTCTGAATTTAGTTTGATACTTAGAGATTATTGTAATATACCTGCTGCTAGCAAAAATTTTGATTTCTGCTATATCATTAGCGTAGAATAATAGAATTACTATATGATTTATTTTAGAAGTAAATTCATTGCATATGGTTTTATGATTGATACTCTATCACATATATATGGGTGTATGTGTGAATATATCTGAGCATATAATGAGTACCATAGGATTTGAAAGATCCAGAGATGAGATAAATCAGAAGTATATGTGGCACCTCAAGCTTGGTCATATTGGAGAGAACAGAATAAACAAAATTGAAAAGGTATAGGCTCCATGGCTATTCGAGTTATTTTCAGTTTGTTAATACTGTCTTCAAGGAAAGCTGGCTAAACTATCCTTTATAGGAAATGGAGAGAGAACCACTAGGATACTTGCCTTGATACACATTAAGGTGTGTAGCCCATTTGATGTGTAGGTTAGGGGTGGTTATCTTTATTTCATTACTTTACCAAGGAGTTTTCATAGTATGGGTATTTGTATGAGACATAAATTTGAAATCTTTGAAAAGTTACAAAGAATTTAGATATGAGATAAAGAAACAAACTAGAAAATCTCTTAAAGTTCTTTGATCATATTGAACAGGTGTATATCTTAGTGGAAGTTTCTAAACTATCTCAAGAAAAATGATATGGTCTCACAATGGACTCCTCTTAGTACACCTTAACTTAATGGGGTGCTAGAAAGGAGGAATAGGATTCTATTGGATATGGTCCAATCTATGATGAGCTTCACTAATCTTTCCTTATTTTTTAGGAACATGCTTTATTTTTACTATTTACATATTGAATAGAATTTTCTGTAAGTCTATTTCTATCACACCATATGAGATGTGACATAGTAAAAAATCGAGTTTGGATCATCTCAAGATTTTGAGATGTTCAGCCCATATCAAGCGATAAACGGACAAGTTAGAGACTAGATCTATGAGAGCTTATTTTAAAGGATATCCTGAAGAGTCTTTAGAATACTATTTTTACTTTTCAAAGGATCACAATGTGATTGTGAGCCGACATGCTGTATTCTTAGAGAAATAGTTTATTCAGGATGGATATAGTGGGAAAAAAATTAAGCTCAAAAAGAGAGTCTCTAGAGAGTAACAAGTCACAAAATCTATAGAACCTATTTACGTTGAGCTAGTACATGTAGTACCTACTAAAAGATACTTAGGTATTCTGACCAGAGGACATAGAGAAAATATTTCTCATGGGAGATAGAAAATATGGAGATGATCCTAAAAACTACTACATGGCGATGTAAGATATCGATTTTAAGAAGTGGTTGAATGCAATGAAGTCAAAAATTGACTTGATGCATTCCAACCAATTTTGGAACTTAGTGGATCCACTAGCAGGTATAGTACCTATTGGATGTAAATGGATCTACAAAAGAAGATGGGTTTGGATGAATAAGTAGAGGCCTATAAAGCAAGCATCTTAGAGTTTGAACACTCATTTTAAAAATATAATTAAATTATTTGATTTTGTCAAGAATGAGGAGGAGCCATGTGTTTATAAGAAGGTTAGTGGGAGTACTATCACGTTCCTCGTATTGTACGTAGATGATATCCTCTTGATTGAAATAATATTTCCATACTGACTTTATTTAAAATATGGTTATCTAAAAATTTTTATAAAGACTTTGGAAAGCATTCTATATTCTGAGAATAAAGGTCTATGAGATAGATCTAAGAGGATGTTAGGCCTCTCACAAGAAGTCTACATTGAGGAGGTGCTGAAGAGGTTCATCATGAAAAACTCCAAGAAGGATTTCTACCCTTAGGCATAGGATTGATCTCTTTAAGAAGATATGTCCCAATACATCTAAGAAGATTCAGTACATAAGCTAAATCCCTTATGCTTTAGCTATTGAAAGCCTCATATGCCATGATGTGTACATGACCTGATATAGCCCTTGTTGTGAGCATCACGAGCAAATATCGATCGAATCCAGGCTAAGAGCATCGGACAATTGTGAAGCATATTCTTAAGTACTTGAGAAGCACTTAGGATATGCTCTTGATCTTTAGAGCAGAAGAAGAGTTGAGGGTAGAATGATACATTGAATCAGACTTTATATCTTATATTGATGATAGAAAGTCTACATCAGGAAGTGTGTTCTTGTTTACTAGTGGATCGATCAATCGGAAGAGTTTCAAACAACCGACCATTTTCATCATGGAAGCAGAATATATCACCGCTTTTGAGGTTGATAAGGAAGTCTTCTGGTTCAAAAATTTATTGTAGAACTGAGTGTAATATCATCAAATAGTAAATACTATATTACGACAACAATGATACCATAGCTCTAGCTAAAGAGTCCAGATCTCACCAAAAATCCTAGCATGAAGAGCGATGGTTTTATATTATTACGCGACTATCTCGAAAAAAAATATATCAAGGTGCAAAGAGTAGACCCACAGATAATGTGGTAGATCCACTAACTAAATCATTTAGCCAGTAGAAGTTCAAAGCACATATTGAGAAGATGGGGCTTAGGTGTATGGTAGATTAGCTTTAGTACAAGTGGAAGATTGTTAGATGTATGCCCTAGAAGCCAATCTGGTTGATATATTTATCTTTCTAGGATAGTTTTATACTCGACCTTATTATTTAGTGATAAGATTGGACAGTTTAATATCATTCATATGTGTATGTATCTATGAATCATTCAGAGAATTAATAAGATAATGACACATATTCTCAAGAGTTAAAAATTTGAGATATATATCATTGATAATTAATTTCTAAATTGCTCCTGATTGATGGATCATCACAGGAATGGTGATTGATCTGGTAAGATTGATGCATAGATAGCTTTTCTTGAATAGAGGAGTCTCGAATCTACAATGTGGAGACACTAGAGCGAGAGTTAAGTGGTTATTAGAGAATAAGGATACCGAGTGTGACCAATACGAAAGTCATTTGGATGTCTACTCACTCGTCGGAGGCTTTCTCGATACTGTAGTGGTATGACTGGTTCTTTAACTTGTAGTGCCTCAACTATTCACATTGAGATTGCTGTAGTTTGACTGTACATACACTTAGTCCCTAATCATTCGAATCTTTGCAGTGCAGATTGGCTACAGTAGATTCATTGTTGGAGTAGGATATGTACCTAGATTGGATTCATCGATCTTGATAGATAAAGAGTAGTCCTATATGATTTATGAGATTGAGTTTTGAAGACCATGGCCATGGCAGTGTGAATAATGAAAAAATATTTTCATAAGATTTCACAGTATGAACTCAAGTCGAATAAGTCTTACATATGATAAATGATGGAGTTTGATGAGTTTTCTATAACCTTCGTCTGTCGAAACTCACAATAAAAGACTGTATCATATGGTAACTATACCTAGAGGTTTAATACCTTCAATTTTATTGGATTACCACTACATGTTGCTAGACGTCACTAGTGATGGTCAATAATTCTCATGTGGTGAGTTGGAATTATTTCAATCTATTGAAAGGAGTTTCAATACTATTAGTGATAGAAATCATAGTATATCTCACTACCAGATAGAATAGAATCTATGGAATCTCATACATAAGAGGTCCTGACTGATCGGATAGTTGAATAATAATTTTGAATCACAGAAGGATTCGATTATTAGTGTGATTGATGATTGGACTGATTTATAAAAATTATATGAAAAGATTTGCTAAGAGTTAGTAAGTTAGAGGAGGAGTAATTTGTAATTATTATATTATTTGATTTGATCAAATAATTAGGGTTGAGTCCTATAGTCAAATTAAGTCGGGATTTAATTTGATTGGATATGGTTTGAGTTTGACTCAAATTGAGTTTCATAAGTCCAAAAGGGTTTGAACTCTCAATCAGTATTTGACTTAAAAAGAAATCTAAACCACATTGGCATCTTATCTATAAGGAGTCCTCACACAGAAGGACTCTCTCCATCAGATGGCACCACCCAACTCTCCCTCAAGCCCCAAGACTCTTATCCCTAACCCTATTTGAATTTGATTTAGATATGGATTAGGGTGTAGCGCCTCCTCTTATCTCACGTACAAAGGAGATTGGCATGAACTAATTGGGGAAAAGTTTTTGCATGAAAATTAATAATGTAAGAAGAAAAGTGGCACCTCTAAGAGAGTCCTTCTCTCTCAAGACTCTCACCAAACACTAGGGTGTTGGGGTTTAAAAAGGGCTTGGAGATAAGATGTACTCCTCCTTATGAGAAAGAAATTAGCGCCTTTTCTTATGAGATAAGAAGGGGACAGCATGAAAGGGTTCATGAGAGAGGAAAAAAAAATAGAAGGGGCTGAAATTAGATGGACTTCTCCCTTCTCTTCCTCATGTGCCATGTCCAAGAGTTGGACAACACCTTGCCTTCATCCTTTCACAAGCCCACGTTCAAGAGTTGGACGTCTGTCTCCTCTCTTATCCTTTTTTTCCTCCAGTTGTTCTCCAACATTCTCTTGAGATAAAAAATGAAAAAAAAATTAGCATCCAAAGAGCGATCTCTACAAGAAAGCTAGCACTCCGATGAGATCAGAATCTTCTGATCATATCAGCCTCGTGTGGGTATCCATAGAAATCGGATGCATATGTGACTTCAAAGGAACCTTTAAGATATTTACGGATTTTCATATCGTGGTAAAGATCTAGGCGCACAAGGTGAATATTAGATCTTCCTCTATTTTATAATTTCAAATCTAAATCTCATCTCTCATATGAAGATCCTGTTAGGTATTTTTGTAGATGAGATCTTATGCATGCCTCTCTATTTAAAAGTGTTTTAATTTGTATTATTTTCGCTGCATTCTTGTTTTAAAATCCGCATGCATGAAAAATGTCGGCTTTCTAACAAAATCCAATATAGGAGGAAAGCTATTCAACTGAGAGATCTGGTACTTAGAAAGCCTGAAGTGATGCATCTAAGAGAGTTGGGCAAGTTGGCTTCCAACTAGGAAGGGTTGTGTAAAGTAGCCCAAGTCATCTGACCAAGGACATACCAACTAGAGCATCTTAATGGGACATCGCCTCCTCAAACACGAAATTCAGCCAACCTCCAAGCATATTATCGGTAAGATATACTATTATATATATCCCATAAATGCAACCATAAATGAATGAAACATCTTTCTCCAAATCCTCTTTAAATGTTTCAGGTTAGGCATTTCGCTTTAAAGTGACCAAACTTTGGGTTGGATGCATCTCTCAATAACCACCAACCCTTTGATCCTAAAGCAATTAAATGCACTAAGATATCCTAGGTCATATGCATCTCTTAAAGGCCGTTGATCGGGAAGCTCTAGAGAGACTAATCGGACAAGTTTCTCAAAGACCACTAATCCCAAGCCCCGTTGATTGAATGAGTCTCTCGAAGACCACTGACCATGGACAATAAGTTGGATTTATCTCCCAAAGACCTATGAGCCACATCCAAGCACCACAAATCGAATGAGCCTCTCAACAGCCACAGACCTATGAGCCTCTCAACAATCACCTTTCTACAAGCCTATGTGGCTAGGGAGCTTAACCTTTGGGTACTCCCATAGAGACCTCCTAGAAGTGATTAGGATCTCCATTTTATTGGTCTAACTCCGATGAAAAGACCTAGTAAAACTAAGCTCAGACGAAAGGAAGCATGTCTGGCCTAATTACTCAGGTGCTAGCTATCCAGAAATCTAATTAAACATAGTATCTGGCAAGCCAAACTGAAAACAGCTAACCATTTCAAGTCAGGAATGTAGAACCCGAGATGAGACAACACCTTCTAGATCATGACAAAGTAGGTAAGGTCTACTAATCAAGAATTCCAACAAACTGAGATGACTAATGTCACGCCCCGACCTGAGATTGTGAATCGAGGGTCATGGCAACTGCCGCATACTCATAGAAACTTTTCCATAAGCATGCAAGGCATCTTATCATGCTATCCTAAAATCAACGATGGAATAATTAGTCAATAATTTAAATCCAAAACATAACGATCTAAATTTTCTTTAATATCTCGATAAATCTAACAATGATTCATAGGTCTTACATCAAATTCAATAAGATTTTCAACTTAAAATAAAGTATGGAGATTCTGCTTCTGATCACTCTTCCATTCATATCTTATATCATCTTAATTTCTCAACATTTATAAAAACAGTAAAATA
>KE506608.1:71707-83930 GCA_000441515.1 Elaeis oleifera | reverse complement strand
TATATATATATATATAGACACTTGATCTATTGTCCACATCATTCCAAAAAGGATTTGTTGTATATAATGTCCCGCATCCTTTTATTGCGAAAAAGCAATGAAATACTTGCAAAAAGTCATATTTTGGCAGCATGATGAGGATAATTAGGAAAGTATAGTCTTTTCTGGATAGATGCTTTTAAAAATACTATAATTAGAGAATAAAAGGGTTTAAATGATAATTGAATGAGATATTTTAGATGTACTACCAAGTCTATATATCTTTCTTGGTGAATAGTCATCGTATTCCACCTTGATTATAGGATAAATCTGAAGTTCTTAGAAAACATCTAAGGATCTAGTATTTCGACACTAAAAAGTAAATAATCAATAATATAGATACCATATAGATATATCTATATTGAAGTACGTGTCACATGAAATCATTCGACCCATTTTCATATGATGTCACTGTTTTTTTACCATATGAGTGATGTAATATGCATGTGGATAGACATGCCTTTGAGAGTTATCACAAAAGTAAGCATAAAGCCGTAAGATTCTTTAGTTATTATTTAGAAGAGAGATTAATAATGCTAATTGAATTTGATATTTCAAGCATGCTACCATGGATACAACTATAAGCCCCTTTTTTTTGGTGGGGACAACGATTATGAGCTAAGAGTTTTCATCAATCATCAACATCATACAGAAACCAGTTTATAAAGCCTTACAAACCAACCTAGTGAGAATCTTCAACTCATACATCCAAATAATGTGCCAGCTATTCAAATGGCATAAACACCTGAACCCCAGAATCACAACAGAGCAAAAACATTGATAAGAGTTACACCTAACTTCGTCAGCTGAGCAAGTGAGCACAACCATACGCCTTTTATGGTTGAGGTTCATAGTCACGCACCAGATAGCCATGTTAATGGTTTGAAAGAAGGGAGAACAGCATACTGGTGCCTTCCACGCTGAGTTTTGGCTTTTTCTAGCAGGCTTCGCTTTTTTTTTTTTCCTCAGGGACCCCACAGCCATCTCTATTTGTCCTTTTCCTTTGTAGAGGTACATAGTTACATGATGATCGCATTGAGTAGATGGAAATCATTTTGTCTGCTTCCGCTCCACATAGTTACAATGATGACCATTGGATGATGATATCCGGTGTGGTGTACCGCAGTATGAGTCCACTGCCAAAATATCTCGTTCGGCGAATCAGCGAGCTCCTTGCACGCCGTGCGACCAACGTCCACAATCACGATTTTACGGTGGGCCCCATTTTGCCCTTTTTCTGTAAACTAGGGAGAGCCATTTACGACCGAAGGGGGATAAAGACCTGGTTTCGTAGTTCCATTATTATCGTGTTATATAGATAGGAATCATGGTTGCCTTCGCAGAACCGGGTGGGTGTGGAGCACAACGGCCAAATAAGTACGGGCTCGAATTTTCTAGGACCGTTGTAGTGGCACTCCCGCATAGGAAGAAAGTTTGGGAGAGAAGGGATAAATTTTTTGGTGCTTCCCTTTGTTACTTTCATCGAGAACTCTCTAACCACATCGGCAATAGGGGAGCAAAAACTTTGGCAGGCCCTAATCCGTCAGAAATTGTACCTTACGCAGGTACACCAGATCAAACCATGTGAGCTGGCCACCTCAGCATAAAAAAAAGAAAAAATTTTAAAAAAAATAAATCCTTGGCGGACGAGAACACCCACCTCGACCCTTCCCTTTTCTGCCTATTTCACGAAGCCTCTATAATTAGAAATTTCGTATTCACGCCTACTTCGCATCCACCTTGAATTGAATAAAATAAATGATATGAATCAAATTGAATAGATAAGACAAATTAAATTGAATTAAATAAAAAACCCATCAAATAAATATTCTAAAATAATTATAATTTAAAAAATAAAATTATATCAGATTCATATCATTATCTACGTCCGATCCAAACCCATTTAACATGAATGTGAACCCATTTAACATAAAATTCACATTCGAGACCCATATCACACCTCTTATTTTATTAATATACACCTACCAACAATGACAGATATAATACAATAACACGCTATTAAAATTCTCTGCGCCCGAGATTGCTGGGATACCTATTGGATACTCAGATCCAAATATTATACCAAATAGCAGTCACCAGATTCGATGTTTTTTGGCACAAACTTTAAACCACCGGTAGCTGCTAGCAACAACCACAGCAAGGTAGTCTTGGTTTCACGATGATAACACAGATGAAGGGAATCTACCGCTGCTTTTGATGGTGGGATCATCAATCAAGGAGATAAACATTTCACTCCGATTTGAAGGATAATATCCAAATAACTGGAGTAGTTTTGTAAGATTATCTATGATTTTCTGTTTTTATGCAATCTTTCTGTGAGACAGACAAACTCCAATCGATTAACCAGCTGAAATGTGATCATTTGACACAAGTATGTTTCCTTGCACAAAATTTTGTAGTACATACCACAAGCCCACTTATTGTATACATGGTGAAGCGCTCGTCAATATCAAGAACTCTAAAACCTAGAATAAACTGACTTGAAATTTAAATTATCAAATTGAGGACTTCAAGCACCAAACTCTGAAAAGCAGCCACAACATTTATCGATCACCTTCTGGATAAGGAGTAGGCTCATCATGCTCCAATAGCCACCAACTGCATCAGTTCATGGATCTCAATTGGCATATCCCTGAACACAAAATTTATAGGCTATTCTTTGGCTGGCAACCATAAAAGTCAAAACATCTTAGAAAGCAGCACGCATACATCTCTTAGTCAAGTAAGAAGAATGTAATAAATCATACCTCCACAATGATCACCATTTTATGCAAAGGTTTCTTGCTTCATTTTCATTAGGTTATTCTCTATGTTTCGTAGTACTGGTCTATAGCTGCACAAAGCAAAACAATGCCTTGGTTACTTCTGCCATCAACTATCAGCAACGAGCCTCAAGAAGAAATGAAAGAGAAACTATTACAGGCGTGTGAGATTGTTGTGTGCTTGGACTGCACGTCTAAGTTCAGCCGTAAGCTTCATAACCTCTGCAGCCAGTGCCTCGGCTCTGCCTTTTCCTTGACAAGTTGATCCTAGAAAAGAACAAGGAAAAAAAGGCATCTTCAGGAAACCTGTGGGTCCGTATTTCCACAACCAGACTTGACAGGATGATGAACATGCGGTAAAAAATGTAACGTTGGATGGAGATGAGAGGATATTGATATGAAGAAAGAAAAATCCGGATAAGAAAGTCGGACAAAAAAGGAGAAATGGGAAGAGATTAATAATCCTAGAAGTCGGAGGAAAAAAAGAGAACGTAGATGGAAGATGAAAAGAGATTAATCGAAAAGATAGATGAAAATAAGAAGAAAGAAAGAGTCCCGATAGACAAGAATGTCAGACAAACAATTCCTTCATCCTCGTTTAATGACACAAACAATTTCGAAAGGAATAAGAAAGTCATTTTAAAATAGCCAATTTTATATCCAAACAATTTTAAAATCATTTTTATCCTTTTTGATCATTTTGTCATTCAAAAACAGCTTTTGAATCTGTTAACCAAATATACAGTAGATTATTTCTATAACTTCAGAATAATTTTAGAATATTAACAACCAAACAAAAAACTGCTTTGTCCTAAAGCAGCTTTTGATATCAAAACGCAACTTTTACTAAAAATTGATTTTTGACCAAAAGCTACAGCATCCCCAAACAGACCCTAAATATTATCTGCTGATCCAATGCACTCCATCCATGAATGTTGGGCTTATCTAGAGTCTACCTTGAAGCAGCCAGATCTTCACGTCATGTTACCATGCCGGCATAACAATGCAACACCCCTCTTAAAGGTACAAGACCCCCAGTGCAATACAGAATCTTGCTATGCTTGTTTAACATAAATCGTCCCAACCGCTTAGAAGCTCTTTCACAATGTAAGGAAATGTTCCCCATTCTTTCCAACAGCACAAATTTGAAAGCCAAAGAACACATTTAAATAGAAATTTTTGCCAGAGTTGCTTAGACAATGTATTATATATTTTGTTTGTGTTCATTAAGAGCAACATGATTATCTAAAACAAATAGCAAGTTAGATTTGTTTGATGAGCCAAATAAGTGTTCTAAACATTTAGACACGTTTAATCTTCATAATATAGCTACATGTCTATTTTATTGCAAAGATATTTGGTTCCTTAATTCATCTTCATGTAGTTCAGCACAACTGTTGACAAATTGTGTTATCTTTTGTGCCTATATTGTTCAGAAAAACCACATGGTATTTTGTGGTTGACATTGGCTAGCACATGGTACTTCAAGCATTAAGTTAGAATATGCAGAAAGCTGTGTGCGTTTATTCTGTACCCTAAAGAGTAATGAACGTGTTGCTATTCATAGCTGACAACCATTCCCAGTTTTGTGCCACAAGGTTCACACAAAACAGAAAAGGTCATTCAGTTTGACAGGTTACATGGACTAGCAAGTTCACCAAGAGGATGATGTTACGGCAATACAAGCTTCTGACTCTGCCCATTCAGGAAGCTCAACAAATCCTATGATGGATGTAAGCACATATTAATCATCTTAACAAATCAAAGATCAATTTCACAGCTTGGTTGAAATGGTTGGTTGCATTATTTTTTAACCTATCATATGTACAATCTAATAAATGTAGAAAAGAGATGAGAAAAAATGATTACTTGAATTTTCCATTTTGAAAATTCTGGCATTCCATGATACAGATAAGAATCAGGGCTGTTTCAAGTGAGCTCCAAGAACTGACCTTAAGCAACAAATTTTCAGCACCAGATTCTGATGGATCAGGTATAGTTCCTCTCTCAGTTTCCATGTATGATTGGGCAGTATTATCAGTTGCTTGCAGTGGGTTGATTTGTTCAGTTCTCAGCTTATCCAATTGGTGACGAAGCTCTTCATTCTGCTTCAGACAGTCTTTCACCTGTGATTTCCATGATATTAAGAACATGGCATTCTACAGGAATCCATCGTCAAAATAACAGCAACAAGATTTCTGGGAGAAGATACATAATAAGAAAACACATGCCAATTTCAGCCCCATTCTAGGTAGCCTAAGTTGCCAGAGAAGGATGAATAAAGAAGAACAAAAAAGGGAAAAGCAAAAGGCTAATTTGGACTAAAGAACTGTTTCCATTGCAAAGAAGTTCAAAATTCATCATGATCTATTTATTATATGCTAACATTTACTGGTGGAGGAAACTGGATTATCCCCAAGAAAATCATAATTTTACCATAACATAATACTACCTGCCAAATAAGTGTCATATAGCATCTTGTAGAAATTTGAAAAACAAGAAAAAACATGTGAGAAAGCACTGTAGCTAGATGTGAACATTGTGTTTGGATTGCATGCTCCAAATGTCTACATACCCTGATGCAAAAAAATCTGATACATTGGCTTGCTTTGGTTTAATATCAATGAATCTTATCTTCTAGAAAAGCTTCAAGAATAACAATTTGGCGTTTGAGTCCACATGCCACTACATGTGGAAAAGCAAATAATGGACTCACACCTTTCGTTTATCCCACAAAATTTAAGCATAATGCATATGCATCTAATAGAGGGAAGAAAGTATGTGCATCACATGAATCTCTTTGTGACAACTTTATATGACCCCACCCATGAGGTGATAGGATGCGTGCATTGTGTCCGCATCCTCCATTTGACTTGTAGCACAAAAAAAAGTGCTAACAATTATTGTATTAACAAAATATAAGTCAAATATCTTTCTGCCAGAATAAAACAATTGGCAAAAGGACCTCTTTTATCATACACAATCCAAGGAATGGTGGTTTCGCATCATGATAATAATCAAATTTGCATGATGAGAAGGGTGCAAGCAAACAAGATGAGTAGCAAATATGTAAAATTATCAAAATAAATGGTAAAACTAAAAGGATAAGGTGTGACTCATGAATTATTAGGATCTCAGAAGTTGAAATAATCATGGCCAACTTGGTGAAGGGAAGAAAATGGTACAGGCTCGTACAGCACTGACCTAATGCGGCGTCAAAAGTAAGATTGGTATGGATATGTGTCAAAGGCATGACATAAGATAATGCGGAAGAAGCTAGCACAGAAGGATTTAAAAAAAAAATGTTATGATGGGATTCAACCCAGCAGGCATAAAACTCACAGGACCAACCAATAGCTAGGATAATGGATGATCGTCATGGTCATGACTAAGGTATCATGATAATAATCAAATACTACATGACGTGCATGGTTGCATAGTATTAGTGTCAAAATTTGATTTAAAATGTAAGAATTGTGCATTATGATGATGATTTAAAAATTGACATTTATTAGAATAGGACATATAATATACCTGGCTCTCCCACTGCCCTGCAAGTCCTAATGCATCTTGATAAGAAGCAGACAAATTAAAGTTCTCTTCAAATAACCTTTCTAACTCTGAAGATTGTGAATCAATCTGCCAAAATATAATAGATATACTAAGCTGTCATATAAAACTCATCCTATCTGGTCAAAACAACAGAAAAATGCGTACCTCCATCAATAGTTTCTGTCGACTGTTCTCAAGCCTCTCAACCATTATTGCCATATCATGCAGCTGTTTTTCAAGTTTCTCCTTGTCTTTCTGTCAAAGACCATATAGCAGTCAACAAATAGGCATAACAGAATAAGAAGAATCCAAAAAAGCCAACAGAAGATGGGGAATATAGACCAGCTAAGCAGCAAAGTTTTTAGTGGATTGCCATTGTGCTTTTAAGGAAGGCATAAGTATAATAATTAAAGTCAGCAGAATTATGGGATGTCCGGGTTTTCTTCATGATTTAATGCATGTGTTTGCTTTATGGAACCAAAGGACTACAACTGACGCAGCTAAACAAGAAAATCCAGTCAGCAAACTGCGAAGTTTTATGATGATATATGATGGACTTTTGCATCAATGCATCACATAACTAAAGTATTACACCATAGCCTTACAACAAAGCAGCATAACAAAACAAAATATCCCAGACTACAAACACAATGAGAAAGACAAAAGCGCAACAGGTACACAATGAGAGGCTTATTCCATGAAAAAATCCATCAATCCCAATATTCAAAAATTTTTGCTGTGCCCGCTGACACCTTCATGGCACAGGAGCTTTGAAGGTCCTGACAACATATTTCATTTCCTTATAATTATGAGAATCAATCCTACTACTTTTATGGTTTCCACCAAGGGTCGCCATCTCGATACCGAATCCCGTACCAGTACCATCCTATTACAGTGTCGATACATAGTTCGATATGATACGAAACAATGTACTAAGTGTCGGTATGAAACGGCATATCGGTATAAGACCAGTATAGTATGCCCCATATGGGGAGGTACAGAAGACCATATTTTCCGCACTTGAATAAAAAACCTAATAATTGTAAGAAATGTAGTGAATCACAAACTTAGCACGGCGGATTCACACCTTTTAATTGGTCACGTGAGTTCCAACAAATGTCACAAAACCATTGTCTCTACGAAAGGAGTCCCGACAAGGTACGTACTCCAATACATACACTTGCATATATATGGACAAAAGCAAGCCTTCTGATTCCAGTGTCATTCATTTATACCAATGATATCCATGCTAAAGATGAGGGCCTTCTTTCTTTTTCACATACATGAATATATACAAACATACATACATAAATGAAATAGGTTATGCTCTTTATTTTCTGTGAAAGAATAAGTCATATTGTAATGACATAAGTATGAGCAAATCGTCCTGAAGCATCAACTACTGCATGAGTAAAAATCAATTTCGCACTGTATTATGCTGCAGACATGGTAGTGAAAATGAAACTAGCGTGCACATGTTAACCAATAATCATCACCCAGATCATGAGCACTGAAAATAGCAAGCATGAAGCAAGGATGGAAACATGCAATGGAGAAAATAATTGAAAGCATGGATCTATTACATACTATAAAATGTAACTTGGCCTAATAATTCAGTTTGAAACAAAAAACCATGAGGCATCAGATTATGCAATTTTACCACAGAGAGTCCCTTGCGAGCAGCTAAATCTGAAGAGTCTTCTGCATCACAAAGAAGACAACTACAATGAAATCAATCATCTGGAAGAAAGATATCTAAACATCATAAATTCTCAAAGACATCTAAACTGATGCCTCCTCTCCCTTTTTCTTTCTTTTTTTTCCAGGTGAAATAAAAAAATAGAAGAAAACAAATTTTGCAGTTTTGTGCACTAGGGAAGGGATGATATTCAAGACTATATCCAAGTAAGTAACAAGTTGCAATTATGCTCTTGTATCCTTCATGAATAACTGCAAGAATGAAGCCTATGTAGATTATACCTGAAATCTTTTGGTCAAAACTGCAAGTCTATCTTCCAGCTCCTGCTTCTCAGACATAAGGGAAGAAGTTCGAAGCTGCTCTTCAGCTAGTTTTTGTTGCTCTAGTTGCCTCAACAGTGACTCTTGCTGTATTTCACATTAAGACATGATAGAAATAAAAATGAAAAGCATCAACAACATACCCAAATACTGTAACCAGAAAAGAATAAAATACATAAATTTACCTGTAACTCAGTCTTCAATTCCATTATTCTTTTCCATGACAAGAATTTGCTCTGTTGAGTCACTTAAAGGGATGCTACTAAAAGAATTCCCCATTCCTTGTTGCTGTAGTGAATTTAATTCTGCTCTTAAAGATGCAGCATCCTCCTCAGCCTATTGATAATAGCTGCATCAAGATTCTGAAATAACTTAATAGCTTAGTGCATGAAAATGAGACACATACTCTGTACTGCTCCTCTTCTGCCTCCTTCAACCGTTTCTTCATGGTCCGAAGTTGGGACAGAGCATCCTCCTATATAATATTATCAGAGGATCCATAAAATAATGCACTGGACTGATGAGGTTAAAATTGCCATTTGAAATGGACTGAAATGGTTACCCTGGCAACAACTGCTGCATCCTTTCTATAAAACATTCTTGAGAGATTTCCGCAAGGAAGGCAAGGTATTTTGTTCCTACAATGCATCAAAATAGGAAAGCAAAAACATTAAAAGGAATAACCTAATTTCTGCTGCCAATAGAACGTATGTAAACCATAGCATTTATTTTACCAGATCATTTATTCGCTTCGTCAATGAATCATTTTCAACTTCCATTTCTTCAAGCTGAAAGCAAGATATTGTAGATTTTCAGAACAAATAACCAACATGCATGTTTTCACTGGAACAACAACTAAAGGGAGATGAACAACAAGATATACATACAATACCTTTGACAGAAGCTTCCGATTTTCTCTTTCTAATTCTGCATTTTTGTTCTCGAGCTCTTTAACTAATGCATAAGAATCTGTCTGCAGTTATTTAAATTTAAATTTAAAAAAAAAAGAGCTCTCCTTGATATCCCAAAAAAAACCTGTTTTGGCAAGGAATAAAATATTTCCGAAGACAAATCAACATGAAAGTATTGCAATATACTTATATGCTTATTTTGATAGCATAAGTTAGCTACTTATCCTGCCAACAGGGCCTGAGTCCGCCAATTTACATAGCTCTTCTTCAAGAACATGTGCTAGGGAGAGGTTCCAGGTTGAACTGGAAGGCGGCATTACAACCATGTTTTGGGTACTTCTAAAGTTAAGGTAACCATGTAGAACGATCAGATGTTATTGAAAAGGAACAATCTTCAGAAAATTCAACGAAGATTTTCTTCCTATTAGCTAATGGCGAGAATCCCTTTAATTACCTCAGTTTGCCATTGGGTACTTCTAAATTGAAGGTAAGACATTAGAACTTCAGGTGAAAATGGTTAAGAAGGAAAAAAAATAGTCTTTGGCACGCTTTGCTTTTATCTTTGGAGGTGTACTTGTGCTTTGCATTCAATCTTATGATCATATATATCCCACACCAAGATGCTTAAACTTGTTATAAAGAAATGAAGAAAGAATAAGACTAGTGATGAATATTAATTCAATCTTCTCTATTTGATTGTTGGTGAATATCAATTTTGTTTAAGCAAATTGTCTGGAAAAACAACATCTTGGCGCTTAAAAGAAGAAATAGACACCAAAAGCAATGTGGCGAACAGACACAATCTTTACATAAAATTAACTTAATCCGGATATTTATAAGATCTGAAGCTGCTAATAAGAAGAGATCAGAAAAAACCCTAACCTCTGCTGCCCGATTTCCACCCTCGGATCTCCAAGTCCCTGCGGAAAACGTAAGTGAAAATTGGGGTAATCAAATAAAAGAATGAATTGAAGGGGCGAAAGATCTCAAAAGACGAACACACCATATGGATCGGAGGATTCCAGATCGGATCCAGACGAGGCTTTGTGTAATCTTTCGGCAGCTCTCTTTTGGCGGATCTCTTCCAACTAGGAGAAAAATAGGGCACATTAGGGCAAAACAAAATTAGGCGAGATTGGATAGAGAGGAAGAGGTGGAGACGGGCGTGGATGGGGCGGAGGAGGGATCTATACCCTTCGTCGTCCAAGGGATGCGTGGTGAGCATCCATCGCCGCCGGCGGGAGGACCGCCGGAGGAGACGCGAGAAGCAGCGACGAGTTTTTAACGCGAGGTGGGCTTGTCGAAAAGGGATTAGAAATTAGAACCGCCTGGGATAAGAAGGACGGTTGGACCTAGACGTAATTTATGGTCCGACGAGGATTCGGATAAAATTTTCTTTCGAATTCTATATGTTTTTTTTTTTTCTTTCTTTTTTTTACTGAAATGGGAGAAAGTAGTTCCACCAAACTTTCCTGCTGCAGATAATCGGATTCCATATAGTGACTGCAAATATTTAGTACTGCCTCCCTATATATCTTGTCTTATTTTGAGATCTGTGACATATACTGTCATCCACGATGGCTGGACCAAGAAATGAATCGGCCGGACTACAGATGACTCTTCCTCTCAATCGGAATTTCATATTGAATAAAGATATAAATAATTTTTATACACCATATCTGATATAGAAAAAATACACCACTCCATCTGATTAGGTGACATAGTCACCATTTTTCAATGCATATTTAATATCTATAAATCTATTTTTTATTAAATTTTAATAAAAATAAAACTACAAGTATTAAATATATTATTAAATATGCATCGAAAATATGTTCCAATGTAATTGAATGGTACATTTCATATAAGTCATATTGCACCGTATGCATTGCACAAAAACTTTCTCTAAGGGTCCATTTTTTTGTAGGTAAAAATTTACCTGAGAATCTATACTTTCCTGGATAAATATTTCTCAGACAATATTTAGATAGAAAATAAATTTATTTATATTCTTTTATACACAGAAAAGTGGCTTCGAAATTTGTTACCCATGTTCTTTTACATTATTACTTTTCTGGATAAGTTGGTAAAATTTATCCATATTTCCTATGATATCCCTTATGTTTTTTAGATTTGATTATGTTATTAAGCATTGAATGATGGAGACATTAAAAATAAAATAAAATTTTAGGTACAGCATTAAATACCTACTTTACTGGCTGATGAAAAAATAATTTAGCCACTCTCTGGATAGGTAAAACTTTCTCCCATTTTATGGATAAATATTATCCATAGTAAAGTAATTTATCCATCTTGAAAAGTGTGAGAATATGAATAAGTTGGTCAACAAAAAAATTGATCAACTTTTTCATGATATTTACCCACAAAAGAACGACTCCTAAAGATATTCTGCATTCTCTATCAAGAACCCAATATATCGATAATTAGTGAAATCCTCAATAAAGATATTTATATATAGAGAGAGTCAGACTAGAATCAGATCGATCAAATTTGGACTCAGATCTAATCAGATCAAAACTCTATAATAAAGATCCTACATCAATGATTCAAATCATTGAACGTGATCTACTATCTTAAAACCACTTGCATACAAAAAATCATATGATTTTGAGACCTCTAGTCTATGCATTAGTTAGTCAAAAATTGAACAGCCTTAATAAAATTGAATTAGATATATTTTTGATCACGTGATGATAGATTAGAGATTTTCAAATCATATGATTTTTATATATAAATAATTTGAGATAATAGATCATATCCAACGAATTGCATCATTGATGTAGGACCCTCATTATCTAATTTGATCTGACCAAATCTGAATATAGATTCAGTCAACTTTACCCAAATCTACCCAATATATATATATATATATATATATATATATATATATATATATAC
>KE506608.1:24785-39063 GCA_000441515.1 Elaeis oleifera | reverse complement strand
TTATAGTAAATCTTAAATTGAATAAGCTGGGATCGAAAGAATTGAGAACAAATTGGATAAAAAATTTTCAGATACCATCATACCTAAATCATTCAATTTTCTAGCTATGTCACGTATTTTCATAATATACTTTCATACTCTAAAAAATCCATCATATTTCATAGAGGTTAACTTGTTCATAATGATACCAGCTAAGGCTTTACTGGATTTAGTGAACTACTGTTTTATAGAGGAAGGTACATAGGGACCAATTCGTTGTCAAGAATAGATCCCTTAATATCTCTGACTGTAGTACTTTTAATGATCATGAGAGACAATCTATTAGAACGCACTCACTTTTTATATAATTTCTTCTGATCAGGAGAATTAGTCAGAGTAGATGGATCAGATTGAGACTAACGAAGGGCCAAATCTAAGTCTAGGCATTCTAAGACAATGAAAAGCTTCTTGTGTCAATTAGAATAATTAGATCCATTCAGTGTGGGAATATTAAAAAGATGCAATGAGAGTGAAGCAGGGTCATAGTTATAAATTTAAGGACATGCTCACAATTACGATCATTATGCAGATTTTATAATACAATTCTGTTAATAACACTTATTATACAACGATAAAACACCTTTACGCATGAATCATAGCATATAATAAATATCACAACTCATTTAATCACAAATTTAAACATAATAAATAATGCCAAAATATGAATCATATAAATCATAACCAACAATAATATGAAATATGTAAGCAAGAATAATAATTATGGTATGGACACATAATTTATGTTTAAATTGTAACCCATCATATTAGTTGCAGTTTCAGTGGTTTGACTAACTACGATTATAAAATTTAAGATTATTCCCATCTTTGGGTGTAGAACTTTCCGTCTTTACGTAATTCAAGTTTGTCAATCTATTTCTGTTAATTTGTATCTGATTACAGTCATTTTGGATCAACTATAACAGACACATCTTTATGCAATTTCAAAACTATAATGAGAAGAAACTATTAGTCCTCGATGACTCAGCTACCCAAGATCCATAGAGTGCTTCAGCCTTTGGGGCTACGTGAAACATACTTGAATAATATAATAGTAAGTAAATTATCAAATAATAATATATAAATTATTTAAATATTTATATTATGAAAATTGAATCAAATATTTTCAAGCCATTACGTGTCCAACGGTTCAAAATTACTCAAATCGGATATAAAATGAATAAGTTATAGCGATTTTACCAAATATCTTAATAATGGATGCTAAATCATAAATCCCAGACAAAAAGGGATTTTTCTGTAAAATAGTTATTTTGAAATAAGAACTGTCAGAAAACTGTAGGGACCTATCTGTAGTAAACTATTCTTCAAGGGTTTATTTGCAAAATAGTTTAAAATAAGCTCAGATTAACGAGTTTGTGTCTGTTCCAAACCTTAATGGACCCAAAACCAAAACACGAAAGGCCATTAACGGGTGGATCTTAATGGGGTTTGGATCAAGATTTGTTATAATCCGAAACTCGAATCCAAATACCATAACGGGTTTGGATGTGGATCCAAAAACCTTTGGGTCTGATCCAAAACCTTAATGGACCCAAAACCCGAAACACGAAAGGCCATTAACGGGTGGATCTTAACAGGGTTTGGATCATGATTTGTTATAGTCCGAAACCCGAATCCAAATACCATAACGGGTTTGGACGTGGATCCAAAAAAGCCTTTCTTTTCCTGCAAGAAAACTTGATGGGGTTTCTCCCGACCCGCACGGGCGGTCGATCTACCGCCACAAGCCTTTCCAGCTGTCGGAGAATGATCCTCTGCCCTCGTCGGAGGGGCAGCGAAAGAGCCGCCGCCTCCCCCCGTCGTGGCATAAGCCGCTGTTTTTGCAGCCGCAAAGAGACATGCGGGTGGTGGCGCGCCATTGCCGTCACCGGCATGGCAGTGGTCGTGGCTGCTGCCCCATTCGCCCACGACCGCTGCCCCATTCGCCGAACGGCATGGGTTGGCCTATGTGGCCAATCCCAAATCTTTTTTCTAAAAATTAAGAAAATCTTAATTTTAATTTCTTAAGCTTTAATTAATTTAAAAATATAAATTTAGATTTTATGTTTCAGAATAAACCAAATTTATCAAAATTTTTTTACATGAATACGAAGCATGAAATCGGGGCTTTGATATCACATGTTAGATAATTTTAATCCCTGTTATGTCTGGATTGTGCTCCTATATTCATGTAAAAATCAAATCATCAATAAGCCATATCTTGCGCCATTGTTTATGCAATGCAACAATCACGTAACATGTAGGACATCTAGTCTTCTCATAAGAGGCATCTAATCTTCTCTCTCCTCACCCTCTTTTTTAACATGGACGATCGATGGAAATCATTCACATCTTTTTGAGAGTTAGAGAAAAAAATCGGGGCACCTCTATTTATATCTGCACTTATCTTATCCCATCAAAAGACTAACTTTTAATTAGAATTAAACTTTCAGTCTAAATCTTATTAGGAATAGATCTCTTTAATAATTAGACTCATCGTAATTGGTTCAGGACATATAACTAATCCAAAAAGTTAAATCCGACTAAGTGATAATCAGACTACACCTTAAAAGTTAAATCTAACAATAAAATCTCAAAAATACTATTTAAATATTATTCTTATAAATATTAATATTATCTTAATATTTATATTGATATAATATGATATTTATATCAATACAAATATTATAATATTTATAATATATTAATATTATTTTAATATCTATATAAATATAATATTATTATTTATATAATGTTTGGGAGTAAAAAAATATAATTTTAATCAGTTAAGAATATAATAGATATTTTATATAATTTTTTAAAAATAAATATTTAATTAAATATAAATTATTTTATAATAAATTATTCTTTCATAATCAATTAAACATACAAAAGTCATATCCACAGAAAGAAAAGTTCCCTGGCGAACCAAATCCTCCCAGCAGTCAAGCGTCCGATGCGGAGGGATGTGAGGCTTAGGAGCCGGAGAGAGATTTTTTAACAAAAAAAAAACTCACAGAAAGTATAGTAGGGTAGTTTTGTCCTTCTGTCAATTTAAAGGAGGTCTCGATATTGGGGAGAGCGGGTACTGAAGAGTCAGTGCCGGGGAGCCACGAGATCGGGAGGCGCGGAACGGGGCGCAACTTGCGAGGCCAAGGCCAAAAAGCCAGCTTGATCGGTGGATATAATTTTTTGAGAAGTTCGCAGAGGGATGGGTCTCGCTCGGAGGGAATAGGGATATATATATATATATCTTTGATCTTGACCGACAATGTCTACGTCACATTTGCCCCTCTCTTCAAAGTTAATTACCACATCGCCCTACATCTCTTAAGACCGATCGGATTGGCGAATTAAGGCACTCTTGTTCCCTTCTCAATGTGACGCTGTGAATCGCCTACATTTTATTGCATGGCGGTGCATCGCTGTGGATATTTAAAATTCACTTTTCATGGTCATGCATGTGTGAGATTTTGGTCATTTATAATTTCAATCTTTTAATTTACTAAGTGTTGCTGGTTTAATAGGACGTCGAGTTGACTGGTATATTAAAGGACTCGATGAGATACTATATGGACCGAAGGAGTTGGTTGAAGAACTCTATATGCTCCTAAACTATTGGACAATGATCATCAGGGCTTAAAGGCAATCATTATTAAGACAGCCGTATTCGAGAAATAGCTGAAGAAAGGAGGCTGCACTCGATCTTTTGATCCAATGATGAGCCTGATTTTGAAACAACATAGATAGAGATACTCTCTTACTAGAGAATGTCTGATGGGAGATCCTCTAATACTTAAATCCGATAATTTCAGGGAATAGCGAAGATGTTATGAGAGTGGTAGATGATGAGAACCCAAAATAAGTAAGATTTAGAGCTTCAAACTTAGAAATAGTAATTTATATAAACAAGGACTAATATGAATGCATTGCTATAGAATCTTGGGACATATGGATTGATCATTTTAAATAATTATTCGTACATTTGAAAGATATCATGTGTGATTCTTACAAGTGCTATTCTTATGCATCCTATAGTTATGAAAATCGTTTTCCATTATGGGCTAGTTGTGCTTCGATGGAAGGAGATTTGGGCATCTGTGCATGTATCTAGATCGGCCACATGATAGGAGCTAGTTGGTCGGGGTGAAGACTTCATAACAGCTTTGATTGATTGGTCTACCATGTAGTCTTGGTCGAATTTGAGGCACATAATCAATGTTTTAAATAAATTTCGTAATTATGATCTTCTGTCCATCCACTATTACTAAATAATCAATACTTTTGGTATTAAAAAAAAAGTCAATACTCTTATTATAATTATAGTCAACTACTTTAGCATGTCCAGCAAGAATGATTTTTGGTAGAAATCTAGCAAGAAGTTTATTACAAAAGAAGATCAAGTGCAGCCATAATTATTCTAGATGATTGTATAAATAATACTTTAAATTGAAGAAGGAAATCTTACAAAGTAATTTCCAATATTGAATATTCCAGAAGGAGATTTATGTCTATGTTATGCTATGCACTGCTAGCTGGTCCATGTAATTCAAGCATATGAACGGAGCCATAGTTAACTCGGATGCATACACATCTAATTTGCTGGAGTTTTTCTCTTGAGATAGTTCGTAGTGATGGTTAGAGTACCAATAATATTATACTAATTGAATGAAATTCTCGTATGATCAGTACTCTCAAAAAGAATTCTCTTGCATCACATGAGTCAGATGGTGTCATATTGGAGCACTTATTATTCAGGCATAATATGAATAAGCTATCAACACTATTTGGTTGCGAATCTTCGCTTGAGTACAATCTTTGCAGTGTGACTAGATGCAACAGAGTCATGAGGTTGTTTGCTAGGTGCCGCAACCATCAATGACTTGCATTGCTTGTTCTTTGATGGGTTAACCATACAACATCAATCTATAAAGAGTTCTCATATTTATTAAATCCTGGTAGAATACTGGTAAAGCAATATGCAGAATATCTTTCTTAGTTAAATCATCAACTATATATGCATTTTCCAGGCTCTTCTGTCACTGGACCCGAATCATTGGCATGATCATGACGAAGATAATAGCTTGTAGATTCCATGGAAAAGGACAAGGCTATCCACATGCCTGGCCACATGAGGCTACTCTAGTGGCAGATGGCCATTGAATGAAAACGTCCCTTATTTCTAGAACGCAGAGAACCAGACGTGGCTAGCCAACCCATGGAGTATTAACTCCAAAGATTTTATTACTTAGCCTTTGGCCTGTTACTCAAGAAGAAGACATTTGAAGATGGGTCAGGCCTTAAGACAATTAAAAGAACCTTTGGCCTGTTACTCAAGAAGAAGACATTTGAAGATAGGTTAGGCCTTAAGATAATTAAAAGAAGAATCTCATAAAGGAGGGAAAAAGATATGAAATAGATATCAGTTACCCAAACTATCGACTTTTCCGGTTACCAGAAACGAACTCTGACTTTCTCAGTGAGCTCATTACTGTCATCATACTGACGTTGACTGGTCAAACAGGTTCTCATGTACAGGCCATAAATCTCGTTTCATCATGATCTGACAAACTCCAGCTGTCTGATCAAATGCTCTGCCTTGCTTTTGGATGGCTGTGAAGGCCCAGGTCTGCAGTCAAGGCCTGAGTCAAGACTGCAGAAATGATTGGTGAAACTTAAATTCTACCAGGTCACGTATTCATAGACCCTGACACCATATGCTCACCTTTATGCTGAAGCCTAATCAAGCCACAATCTTTTGAGGGCATTTAAGTAATCGTCAAGAGATTGGGAAAGGTGGAGAGATTTTTTTTCTAATGTTGATGCTGCCTGTCTCATAGGGAGAGGAGAGGGTGAACGTAGTCTCAGGACTAGCACCCATAAGGAGAAAATTTTGCTCAAAAGGAAAGGAAGGAGAGGGCTTTCTCTCCTCCACCCCCGAGGGCTCTATCTCTCCATACTAAGTCAAGGCTTCTCCTACCCCGAGAGACGTCACTCTTGTCTTTGCCTTCTCACGTGCTCCAAGCCAAAGAGCCCGACCCTCCTATAAATATACCCTCCATGGCCACAACCCTTCATCACCCCTTCTCCCACCACTTACATGCTAAGCCTCCCTTATCTCTCTCACTTGAAGGTTTGTTCACCTTTTCCATCTCTTCTTCCTCCCTGCCTCCCTCCTCAATATTGTCTCTCAATTTGGTATAGAGTTGGGGTTCAAAGGAGGAGATTGGAGCATCCACCATCACCTTCGTGACTAGAAAGAAGTGGTATATATAGTTTGATGTGTTTCGCAAAAGGTCATGAAAAAAGTACCGAAGAATCCGTAAAGCTCAGGAGGGATAGCGCCATGGATGATAAAATGGGAACTGTAAAGATGAAGCGCCAATGGTGCCGTTCATCTATTGCGCTATCTATCCTGAGTTTTATGGTTTCTTCCTACTCTCAAGAAGCATCTGAAGGGTTTGTAATCTCTTCTCTTCCTTTCTGGCTCTCTTCTTATTTTATTTACATCTATTTTGAGTGGAAAATGGCAACCGGTATTATTTGGCTAGCTCATGTGGTAGCTATGGTTCATGGCTTTTCTTTCTAGTACACCATGGCTGCATAGTTTCACTGGTCTGAATTACTGCAAGTGGAGGTAACTTTATGAAGTAATTTATAGTCTGCATATAACTTTTTGGACAATTTATTGCAGTCATCAAAGCATGTCAGTATTCTTATTCTTGAATTATCTAAAGCTCACTTACCTATAGATATTGCTATCAATGGTGTTATTCTCACTTATTTTGATGACAGATCCTACCTTCCGATCTTAAATAAAGTTCATGCAATCTCCGAGCACGTCAGATGGAGAAGATGACACCATAATGTGGACTTCATGAATGATCACATGTATTATCTCCTTCATCCTATTTGTTTGGGATGAACTACACGAAGTCAAATCTCTCTGACTGGTAACTGATTATCTTATCGTCATTGATGCGACTTGTAAGCTTATAAGGTGTTTGAGACCATTATAAACATTTTTTTTTGATGAAAAGACCATTACATTAAATATCATGAGTTTAAAGAACGTAGAACATTAATAATGAAATGGATTCGCGGTGTATCCAACAAGGTCAAACAATCTATCTATTAATCCGTCATGCTGTAAAATGACCATATATCGTTGAAATTGTTCAACTCCAAGGAGACCCTTCATGTGGCTCCCATGACTCCACTCCATGTGTCATGTTTTTTTGTGCTTGGATGGTGTCCAAAAGCCCAAAAGTTCAGGGGGGCTCATTTGACTTATTTTTTTTCCTTTGCTTACTTCGGCTTGTGGACAATGGTGGTACTTCCAGCTAAAGATTAAACTAAAGTAGAAGAAAAGCTCGGCAAAGGAGGTGGGATATAATGGCTCGGAATCAATAGAGAGTCGAGCTTTTGACCTTTTCCAAACCCCGTGCCGTTCACGGCTTTGAGGTAACTTTTCACCCTCAAAGCATGCTGACGCCATTTCTGTGGTCTATACAAACTTTGTTTTCTCTGACAGACTCCTATAATATCTAATCCTTGGGGCGCTGAGAAGCCCTAGGCCCTATGCTATGTACCGTGGGGACTGGGACAGAGTTCATGTGAATAACAGTATACTACCGTACACCCCCCCGGGCATACACCGCGCTACTTCTTCAGTCCTCAATTTTGTAGAAAACGATGTGGTAGAGTGGTGACCACCTTTTCCTCTCTCAGAAGCACATGAGAAGTATAATGTTGTTGTTTTGTGGAGGTACAAGAATCGCATGCAACTGAGAAACCTCGTCCCAGGTCCAGGGACCGTCCACGAGCTCGGCTTAGAAAGGAAGAAAACCATGATGAATATTGTTTAGCTGTTGTATAACGGAATATTGTCAATTATAGAGTAAGGTATGTATGCGATAGAGCTAATCAGGCTAGGCTCAGACTGAGCTCTACAATATAAGTTAGACCCAATGCTTATTCCCCAGATTGGCCTGTCTCGTACATCAGGCTTACATTTTTTGTCTGGGCAGGCCTAGGAGACACTAACAGGCCCACCAACCAAGCTTGATTTCCTTTTTTCCTTCTACTATTATAGGCTAAGCGTAATATAATATAATATTATTTCATTATAATATATAATTAGTTAATATAATTAACATATAAAATACATATAGTGTTGGGCTAGTTTGAGTCAGGCTAAGCTGGACTATTTTTTTTAATTTTCTCAAGCCTGACCTGATTTTTAGATCAAGCCTACTTTTTGGTCCGAGTCTGTTCCATGGGCCTATTTTTAGTGCACAGGCCCACTAGATTTTGGGTCGGATTGGGTGAACCATCTAGCCTGTGAGTACTACTCTAATATGCATTGAATCAAGAGCTTACTTAAGAAAACTAGCTAGCCGAAGGTATTATTTTGATTCTTTGACTTTATATAATCACCTAAAATTTTCTAGCGCATAACTGATATGTAGAGCCGGCCCTGGGGCAGGTCAAACTGAACGACCGCTCCAGGCCCCGATTTTTTTTTCTGGGTAACCAACGTCGTTCTCGGTTCTTCCTCTCCCAAGTCCCGAGTCCCGGCACCCCAACGGCTCCCAGCAACAGCTTTTAGTCCTCATCATCTCAATTTTTCTCTGAATTTTTCATCGTCTCTCATCACGGCATCACCTCGCAACGCCTCCCTTGATTTCTCCCTATTCTGCTGTCTATCGGTGATTCTTCCTTATTTTGGACACCAAAAATCAGATCAAAATCCGTCAAAAAGTCAAGTAAATCTCTTCAATCCTCCTCTTCAATCTGCTATGAATTTTAAACTTGATTTTTTGTCGATTTATTCTCAAAAAAATTCTTGAAATCCTAGTTCAGCAAGTTCCCTTGTTTTTTCATTTTTTTTATCTTTCCGGCACCGTTAGGCCGCCGCCGGTCACCGGAACTTGTGGTTGTCGTCGTCTGATCGTCGAAATTAATTTTTTTTTTATTTGGCCCCGGGCCTAAAAAATATCAGGACCGGCCCTGCTGATATGGACTAAATATAAATCTTAAAGACCTCACATATTCCTTATTTAAGCACCCATGTCCTTACCAAATTAGAGGTTCAAATTCATTTAAATTCAATCATAAGCAGTAAGCATCATGATCAGTCTCCATGCGCTGGTGCTGTATATCCAATAATCCACGCAAGTCATGGCCGCGTCCACTTTGATATCTTTTATAATGATCTAAAATATCATCCATAGAGATTAGCAGGACCAGTGCATAACCTATATGAAACACACAAACCTGTATAAATTTTATATTTATTAAATTAATTATGGGTAGCTGTTTTGGTAATTCTATCCCGATGTAGTTGGTCCCTTAAAAACCAAAGGATTGCGGTGCTCTTGACTTTGACACTAGCAACATCTTTGGATGCAATGGAAGGTCAATTCATATGGCCGGTCACCAGATGTACTTGCAAGTATGGTTGGCAGCCTCCCTTCTTAATGATTCTTTAGCGCTTGTTGGTCAGGTTTGTAATTTCATGAACTTATATGCAGTTTTGCATCATCTACATCTTGATAATCACATAATCTTAATGCCTGGGCAAATCTGAATGCAATAACTGTACAGTTCTTTCACCGGCTTTCCTTGCAAGTGAGGTGTTTTTTTTTTGAGAAGTAATCTTTGCAAGTGAATTCACCCGGAGGATATATAAACAAGGGCGCTTTATAGTACATGGGTTCTACAGTTTTTTCTTTTGGAAATATAATACAGGGTTTTACAGGTTAATAACAAGCATTCAATCAATTCCATCGTTGTGCAATTTACATTCAAGTTGTATCGTAAAGTAGTTTCATCTCATGCTCTCCATTGACATGCTGTTGGTCTTCTTAATACTTCCTTTTTTTTGTTTTTTGGTGATGAAATAGGAGGTCAACCCACCAAGAATTTTATTCAGTATGGTTAGTATACAATGGGACCCTCCGACCCCATGCAAACGGTGGGCATCGTGGAGGTAGCGTCTGGACCAATTCACATGACGTGACAGGTTACAGTTTGCATTAGCATACAAGAAGCATTGGGAATAACGTTCAATTCGTGGTGCAATTAAAGGCCATGCAACGTGAAATCATGAAGATTAGAAGCAGTAACGCACACAATATAGGCGGATGCTTTTAAGCGGCCGCGTCTTGTATCAAATTGGAGCTCGCTAATGCCGTGTCTGTAGCCCTTCTCATCTCCTATATGCCACTCGACGCTCCATGGGTGCTGTTCAACGCTGGGTCACAACGTGAACCAGGACACGCTTCTTGCCGCGTCTTCTCAATACTGTTGAAGGCAACAAATGGAATAGCTAGCACAGGCTATCATATTGTTCTTTGCGTTTGGGAATTTTTCTTTGGCAACAACTGGAATAGGCTCGTTGAAATGTTGTTCATTGTAATAAAAATGCATTTATTGTATGGATAGTTTGATCGATCAATTTCATGGTGTTAAAGGCTAAGAATTGGTAGTTCGAAGATCAATCAAGAGATCACTTTAGAAAAGAACATCAACCAATTATACAGTACAACTACAAATATGACCAGAATATAAATTTGAATTCATATAATTCGTATAAGACTTGAGATAAATCTGTGTTTTTGTGTATCATTGCACTGTTCAGATGGACGACGTAAAACTGAGTCCTTGGTACCGGATCAGATTGCGTTATGCTTGGAGTGGATCATCACCTGACTCAATTACGTACCAGCTACAAACTCAACCTTGTTTCGAATTGGGCCACCATCCAACGTACCTTGGCCTGTGAACAGAAACACAAACAGAGGTTTCTTGGGTAGGCAGGATCTAATTTTGTAATACGTTAGGTAGGTGTCAGTGCTTTTGACCTGACTAGGGCCGTGCAAGTAGATCAAAATAGGCATGGGTCAAGTTGGATCATGATCATCCTGTATGAGTTTTAGGACTTGTTGATGTTTCTAATGCTAGTTCTTTAGTCCTAGGTGCATGGATAATTTAGGTATGGAACATGTTGAATTAAAATGGTTATGAGGTTAGTCAAGTGGCGTTGTGTTAGGTCATGTGGGTGGATCATGAGCTCAGGTTAAATTTTCGGTGAGATTTTTATTCTTTCTATAGAATTTGGATCAGTCCATTTTAAAATTATTCTAAATATTTATGAATATAGATATATATAGTTCAATCTCAAATTTTACTGTTTTGTTATGAATCCAATAAATTTCTTTTTTTTTTTTCCCTCCACGAGGATGGTGATGCCACTTTATAGTTTCCTTGGCCCTAGACTAGAAATGGGAGTGTGGCAAGGAGGAAATTTTACTTATTCTTACAGTGTAATCAAGTAATTTAACGTGCGCACACAGGGGGAGCACAACTTCGTCGCCAAGCAAACGAGGAGACAGAAGAGAGATGCTTCAACAAAAGGTGGGGGAGAGAGAGAGAAAGCGCGCCGTTGCCACCTCCAGAAGCTTCCATGCCACGCGCTGAAGCAACTGGGGTAGCACCACGTAACGGGCACGATCAGAACCACGCCATTAGAATTCGTGCTGGGTTTTGGAACTACGCAGGAGCCGCGTACAAAGTCGCGTGGCCTTATCCGCCAGGAGCTATAGAAAAAGAGAGGAGAAACAGCGGGAGCGTTAAACCCATCAAAAACCAAGCAGGAAGCCCAAGGTAGAAAGAGCAGGAGACACGATAAAAGGGCTTCAAATTCTTTCTGGGGAGGACTTGTTTGCCGTATGGCGGAGCAAGAAAGGTGAGTAAATTTATATTAGTTTTTTTTTTTTTTGCTTTTGATTTAGTTCTTTATTCCTACTCTGTTTGTTAATTGATTTTCTTTCGGTTTCATTTTGGTTTCTCTTGTTGCATTCGAGTTATCATTTGAATGTTTTGGTGGTCTTCGAGGTATCCGGTAGTCAAGCGTGTTTGCGTTGTATTCCTTTCTTTTTGATTGATTTTCTTTTTTTTTTAATTGAATTCTTTGATCCTTTCTTGTTGAAAGGCATTTGTGTCTGGGGATCGATTTACTGTGGAAAACTTATAGTAGTTGATTGGAGAGAGATCACTTATGGAGTGGCGATTCCGATTTATGTAAGAAGAATACAATGGAAACTATACTCTTTTAACAAAAGATATATGTAGATGGATGAAGAACTCTTAAAATTGGATATACTTATGTGTGGTGTGGTATTCCTTTGTCAATGTTTGAAGCAGAGAGGAGGGAGAAAATAGTGTTGTTTGTTGATCATTTTCGTAGGATGGGCAAGTCCATGAAATGTCAAGAAATAGATGGCATAAATTTAGGGCCTGTTTGGCTGTTTCCTATACAATTAGTGAAAAACTATATAAAGATTGATGTTAATGATAGGATTTGTAAAAACTTCAGCCTATTGTGGTGTAGAAAAAAGGATATCATTAGTCCCATATTAGTTGAAGTCAAAAAAAATCTAACTTATATAATAAGAGACCATCCTTCTCATGTGAGGTGCCTTTTAAGAGATAAAACCGTAAGGCCCAAAAACGGCTCATATAGCCCCCAAGTTATGAACCGTAGGTCAAAATAGACAATACCTCATGTGCTGAGCCATGAGTCCTTCATTATAATGCAGCCATTCCTTGCTTTTATTATAATTCTTTTTGAAAGCGTTAGATATTGGTACCAAATATTAAAATTTATAAATACTTTGAAATCAAAACATTCAATATAATCTTATTTTTCTTGTTGGGTTTCTAAAGACAAAAATAGAAAACAAAAGCAATATGAAACGGATCTTTACTTTTTATATTCTTTATTTCTTGCAGTTCCATGTAGATACAAGGACTTTGTTTGTTTTCGTTTCTAATGTATCACATGCTTTTCTGATTTTTATTGCATCCGTGCTATGATTTGAGTGGAATTATACTTGGGAAAGCACCATGGCACCATGGGTGAAATGATTGCATCATGTTACTAGGTATGAGTTAGAAAAACTTGTTTCTTTATCTCCATATCAACAGTATTTTGTCGAAATATCCTTTACCATTCATTAATGAGGATAGAACATGTAATATTCTTTATGAGAAATGTGGTGGGGATGCCATATCCAGGGTTCAAACTACGTACTCTCCCAAGTGGAAATGGATGTAAACCAGCCGAGCTCAAGCTGGTTGGCCCAAAAAACAATGAAGAAATCAAACCATAAAACCGTAAAACTCATAAGTAGTACCATTGCCAGCACCTTTTCTACTAAAATGAAGAAATCAATTTTAAGTAGCTCAATTGTAGTGGATTCTGTTGGAGCATACTCAACCATGGGTGTGTAAGCAAACCAATCAAACTGTAAAACCAATCTGAATCGCTAAATTCAGTTTAATTTTGATAATTTTTTCAGACTCAATTTGGTTTCGGCCTAAAAATGTTCGAAACAAAGAAAAAATCGATTTAGTTTTGATTTTAATTTTGAAAATTTTAATTTAAATTGAACTAATCTGTGGACACACTCATGCATACATACATACATACATACATATATACATACATACTACGAGTTTATTTATATTTTATCCCAACCCCAATAGTTCATTATTTCTATATTTAGCCTATTTAGTCTATTGCATAAACTGTCCATTTATCCAATCTTATAAGCTGCCCATTTAGCATGGTTAGAAACAATTAAAATGGATAGCAGTTCATATAGCCTATCCTACGAGCTGTCTACTTGATATAAGCCAAATTGTCCACAACCTATCGAATGGAAGTAGTTTGAACCGATTTTTCTATGTGGTCATTTTGGTTTTAGAAACCCATTCAAAATGATTTGTTTTGAAAATTGATCTCAAATCGATACGAACTAAACCATGCATACCCGTATACTCAATGATCCATAAAATAGATATCACCATAAGCATTTTTTCAAGGAGAGTTCATAATTATCACCAATTCAATACTTTCTAGAACAAGTGAAATATTGCTTTTTAGCCAAGTTGAAAGCTCCAACAGTTTCTCATGCCACTACTGCCAAAATTCTCTTGTAATTTGTTTCCTGAATACGCTGGAACATCAACGTTTCAAGTTATGAGACACATGTGTTACGTCATTAGCTCTTACGAAGCCAAAAAATGTTCCCCGCATGAGACTGAGACTAGTATTTCCAGTCTGCTAACCATCCTATACTCAGTTAGCTGGTATTTGGGGAGGTCCAGCTTTCCGAACCCTGGTGACACCCCCACGACACAGAGAGAGAGAGAGAGAGAGAGAGAGAGGTAG
>KE506608.1:2056-23785 GCA_000441515.1 Elaeis oleifera | reverse complement strand
TGAGACTTTGTAAATTTAATTGTTGTAAACAAATATATATATATATATATGTGTGTGTGTGTGTGTGTGTGTGTGTGTGTGTGTGTGTGTGAGATCAAGATATTAGAATTGAAAAATTTAGTCTATGGTAAACCCTTTTTTTTTGATATAGATGGTGTTGCTGCTCGATTCGATCAAGATCGGAGAAAAGGTGGCTGAGCCTCACGCAGAGATGCTGGCATTGAAGTGATTTACAAAATAAGTCCAAACCGGAGGTTTTCACTCCAGCAAAGATCCTCCGATGCTCAAGTCAGATTTAGAGAAGCAACGATTTCTCTGAGAGGGATTGATTGGCTTATTTTGATCTTCGAGACTTTAGTTGCTTATATAGAAGGCTGTCGAATAGCTGACCATACAGCTGTATGAAGATTGTGAGATCCCGAGATTGTAGGGTCGTTTGAACATGCCATTGCGGGTGAGATAATTCACCCCTTAATTGCACTCGCAAAATCAGAGGAGTTGGTTACGCACGAGTCTATCCACTCAAGGTGGACAGCTGTCACGCACATGATCAAAAAGTGGGTCGACTGTGATAACAGGGCAATCCACGTGCTAAGACATTAGCCTGTCGAGGTAATGGAGATAGCCGATGCACCGGACAGACCATGCGGCAGACCAGACGCAAGTAGCTCTTTTTTGCATACAGCTCTGTATGTCTTAGTTCAGTTCTTAAGTTAGCAATCCCGGTGATGGATTGAAGACCTGAGGTATCCTATGATGGCGTGCTGATCCGAGGTATTCACGATAACTACTGTAACACTACCCCCTACTTTTGAGTCTGAGAATCAGACGAAAAGAGTATTTCGAAATCGTATCTCGGATCTGGGGATGCGTGCCTTCGCATATGTTCGGCATTTAAGATTGATGACATCATCTTGGCACGATTGTTGCAAATGATTGTGATTGATGGGACCCAACAGCTGGCAGTTTTTTCGAGAATTTTGATTTTTGATTTTTCGATGGCGACTTTTTATCTTCAGCTTTATCTTCTTTAAATCTGCCGTTTGAGGTGTATAGGGAAGACGACTGCAAGGTTTTTTTTTTTGCTCCAGACTTTCGTCGCAACTCTTGGAGATAAGATGAATCTGGATTTCGTGAAGAAGCTTGAGCTAATATTGTCTCGGAGAAGGCAGGCCAAGATTTAGGTCATCAAATTGGCCCCGTGACCGTGAGGGATGAGAATCCCGTTTGACCGTTGAGGCAATGGCTCTCCTATCGAAGGCCATAACAAAGACTCCACTGGAGGAAGCTCCAACTAAGAAGGTACCGATGGAGAGGACAGCGGGCACAGCCGGTCGGCTTGAGGAGGTTCCAGCAGTGGTGATGCAGGCAAAGGATGTGGCCGGTAACCCAAGGGAGTTCTAGCGGCGGTGACGGAGACTGAAAATCCCCGAAGCAGGTGACACCCGCTGGATGCCTTACTCCCACTGTCTTTCAAGTAGGCCCCTCGGAACCGACGTCTTTTGCCCTTCCCACAGTGGAGAATCTCCAGTCTGTAGTAGATTTTCTGAGGAGCTTCCTGTTGCTTATGGAGAAGTTGTATATGGATGAGCAAGGGGCTCAAGAGCAGATGGTTAGCGCCCTGAGGTCACTCGCGCATGTAAGAAATTTTTAAATCTTCCTATTGATCTTTAGTAACATGCAATATTTTGATGCTTGTTTATAAATTTTTGCACAAGTGGGACACTACTTGGCTAGCTTCGTCGGTGCCCCTCCAGACACCTCGATGTTGGAACTTACAGCGGTGAGGGAAGAGATTGTTTTGCTGAAGTATCAGTTGGAGCAGGTAGAGAGAAGTAATGGTGAATTAGCCAACGAGCTCGGCTCTTCTGAGGAGGCCAATCTAAAAACCTAGGAGATAATCAATCGTCAAGATGATGAGTTAAGGAGGGTTGAAGAAGAATTGAAGACTTTGAGAGGCAGAGGTCTAGAGCTGAAAGAGACTGGCACCGTGCTTGGGATGACCTAGAGTGCCTAAGAAGGACACTCGAAGGGAAAGAAGTTGAGACTATGCTTCTCTTGGGGCTCATTCTTAGAGGAGTCCTAGTAGAAGCTCAGTTAAGAGGTCTAAAACCTCGAAAAAGTTAGCCACGGGGAGAGAACACCTCAGAGGGAGGAAGGCTCTGCTTTCGGAAGGGTTCAGGCAACTCCGGAGCCGTCTGCCAAACTTCAAGAAGCTTCGCCATAGGTAGAGTACTGGAAGAAGGAATTGGAGGAGATAAAAGAAAGTCACGATCGTCTCTAGCACCAATTTAGAGAGTAGAAACTTTTAACCATGTATGTTGAAAGAAGGGCAGGTTGGCTGGCAAAAAAAGAAGCTGAAATTATAAACCAAGCTTGTAGGATGGCGTTCTCAGTAGGCTTTGAGAAATGCAAAATAATGATCCGGACGCACCTCCCTGCTGACAGCATTGGATTTCTTCAAACTGATGTTGTGGATGACAGCTTGATTGCCATAGTGGCAGATAGCACGAAAAAATTTACGAGGGTATCTCGCCACTCCATCGAGGCAAACAAGATCAATGTAGCTGTCCAAACTGACAAGTTACTGGTGCTAAAGGAGATCGTTCTAAAACAAGCCGTCTTGATGGTGCTTCGAGGCGATAACCTGTATCTCCTTTTTTTTCTTTACAATCCGAACTTTGTAATCGCTTTGGTATAAATGAATGGAATTCACCTTTATTAATATCCAGTGTTTGGATGTGTGAGTTCAATTTTGGACCATAATGGTTAAATTTTAAGCTAAATCAAGAGTTTAAATGTAATTAAAATCATAAAATACGGTGCAAACTATAAACCAAGTTTTGATCCGAACTATATGACTCGTACCTATCATGCAAGCCTTAAAAGGACAGAAATTTGAATCGCGTCCGCATGGCAAGTACTGCCGCACGTCCCTTCGAAAGTGGCGCAGAATATGATTTGTCTGCCGCTGGCATTAACTACCAAATTAGTAGCAAAAATCATATCCGTCATGGGTTGCCACGCATTGAGTGCCTGTTCGTACCTTATCAATTCACGCCTCCTATAATTAATGCCATGATGGGAGGTGTTCTTTGAAGGCTCCGCTGAACCTGAAACTATTTAAAGCCTTAGACAAGACCAGATGCAGGTCTCTTTGGATTTCAGATTGTCCTTCTTTGTCACAGGTTCTTCTTCTCCTTTTGTTTTTCGCTTTCGTGATTTTCTTTCAGAGTGAGAGGAATGGCTTCCAGAGATCCTGACTTCGCGTCGCTGGGGTTTTGATTCGAGCTGACTGAGAGGGCTATAGTACTGCTCCACGAGCAGTTTCAAATCTCTCCAGCATTCCACCTGGAAGTCTTGGGGTCAGATGATCGAGTTTGCCAATCACCTCCAGATCGGATGAGTCTCTACAAGGAGTACTTTCGGGCTAAGTTGCGGCTTCCTCTTCATCCTTTCTTCATGGCTCTCCTCTAATATCTTGGGATGCCGCTATGTTCAGTTGTCTCGAATTCGTGGCGACATATCTGTGGCTTTGTTGCAATATGCGTGTTGGCTGGGATTGATCCCAGCATCGCACTCTTCCACTCCATCTTCAACCTCAAGAGGCATTTGGATTCATGCGGGTGGTGGTATGTGACCCCGCAAAAAAAGAAGGATAACTTCCACTTAACGTTCTAGGGTATTCTCTCTGCCGTCCATAGTTGAAAGTCACGATTTCTCTTTATCTCTCAGACATCTGGCGAAGATTGAGGGTTCGTCGCTTGGGACGAACCTCAAGAGGCCGTGCTGAAGGAGCCCCCCACAGACGAACATTTGAGACAGAAATTGACGATCCTATGCAACTTCAAGGTCCCGGAGCTGAAGGAGTTGCTGTCGGCCCAGATACTATTCAGTGCCGGCATCAGCCAGGCCGCTCTTGGAGGTATGTGGGGTCATCCGCCTCGATCTTGTATTCTTTGATTTTTGCTACTCTCTTACGTTGATAACTTTATTTCTTGGCCGCAGAGGTGGTTGCCGAGAAGAACCCAAGCTCGTCGAAAAAGTTAGAGAAGAAGGCCCAATGAAAGAGGGCAGCCAAGCCTATGGGTGGGTGGATCACCCGTGTTAGAGTTGGGAGTCCTCCCGCACAGCTAGCTCTTGAGCCAGAAGAATCCAAGCTTCTTTGTGCCGGCAATTTCAAAATCATGCGGGTTCAAGCTAGCTCGCCGGCTGCCTCGACTCTTGATGGCGATCGGGAAAGCCAGGCAGACCATGGCCTTGAGGGAGTAATTCTGAGCCTGTCAGCTCCTCCGAGCCTGTCGGAGCCGCCGACCCCCCAAGTTGTCGATTTTTCTCCGAAGGAGGCACCGGCTAAGGCAATTGGAGCCTCTGAGACCGTGCCAGCTGGCCTGAAGCTCGAGGCTCAAGCTTTGCAGGACTATAAGCTGGCGCATAAGATATTCTCTGGGATGCTCCTCCCAGCTGATGCGAACGATCTGCTGAATATACCATGGAAGGAGATGAGGAAAACAGTCGTTGAAAATTTCATCCGGGTATACCGAAGCTCCTGCAATTTCAACCACTTTGCGTATATGTTTATAGTGCTTATTCATAAGAACTATCTTTTACCAGGTTGTCCATTATTTGAATTGGTATATAGAGAGCTCCATCCAGCTTACAAAGGAGGCAAAAAAGCACTTGACCGACATCGAAACACTCAAGGTGTCGAGAGACAATGCCAAGAAGGAGGCTGGAGAGGCCTCCATGAGGGCCGACGACGCTATTAGAAAAGTTGAGGATGCCGAATCGACCCTTAAGAAAGCCGTCGAGGAGAACTCTCGGCTGTGGGGGAGAGTAGAGGAGCCTGAGACTCAGTTGGAGGAAACAAAGCCGCGATCGAGGCTGCAGAGGAAAAGGTCGAGGCAGCAATGAAGAAGGCATCAGAGGCTACTTCCAAAGCCGTTGTGGACTTTCGGACATCAGTGGAGTATGAGGATGAGTAAATTGAATTTTTGTTGATGCCTATAATGCTGGGAAGCAGTCAATCCAGGACAGGGTCACCGTCAAGTATCCGAAACTGGATCTGGACTTCTTAGATGAGGTCTGGGACCCTACTGCAGCGGATGTCTCTGCGATCGATGCCTCAGCTCCGAATGTTGCCTCATAGGCTCTTGTTTCTTTCTTTTGTACTTTGGACATCTCAAGATTATTGTAAAAGCTTTTAAAGGAATGAATAAAATTATTTCTTTCATGTCTTGTCTTTACTCATGGTGTGCATGTTGATCTGAGATGACTTCCCATGCCCGCCGATCTTGGGTAATTATTTGAGCGTGTCGATCTTAGGTGAATATTTAGCGGCACTTTCATTCTGTTTTCATTTTGCATTAGTGCAGTCAGTCATGGAGAAAGACAATCACTGACTCTTTTAATAGGACAATGCTTGAGGGAGAGCATAAGCCCTATAAGAGCACGCCACGTGGCTATGCTCCAGTTCGTGAAGCGTCGCTTGAATTTATTTTTGATAGTGGGAAGGCATGCCATTAATTATCTGATGGATGACTATATCCTTTTCGACCGTCGATTGGCGATTGATGTGGATGTTGGCACCTATAAATAGGGGATAAAGGGCAGAGAAACCCCAACTTTCATCTCCCAGTTTCATCAAAGCTTCTTCACCCTTCCATTATGATGGCACCACCTCTGTGCGTATCCCCCTTGTCGGTGATCAAGGCCAGGGCAAAGCATGGAATGCCTTCATGAGGGAGGTCCGGATGAGATTTAAAGCTCGAGAAAGAGCCAAGCGGGTCGATCCATCGTCCTCTTGGATGGTGCCCTCCTGCTCTCGCTGACCGTCATCTTTGGGTTGGATGTACCCCCCAATTTGAGCAGATTCCTCCTTATGTTCGAGTGCATTGTATCGAGGAGTTCCAAGCCTCCATGGAGTTCGAGAGAGAGGCCATCAACATCGCCGCTGCTGTCTTCATCCTAGACTTCGACGATTGTAAAGCTCGCCTGTAGAAGATAATGCCATATCTGGAACTCCATGGCATCCAGACTGGCAATAGTAATGAGGATCCAGAGACTTCCTCATCTGATGAGGACTAAACTACCTCATCCTTTCTCTTACTTTTTTTTGTAAGGTGGTGCTTGAGGTACTAGCCTCCTTTTGTAAATCAATGAAGAAGGTTATTTTGCTTCCATCGTATCTGTGTCCCCTACGTCTGTGCTTGTGTATTTTGCTTAGCACACAAAGGCTAATTCTAACTTAAGGAGCCCAGGATTATCTTGGTCAAATTCAATTCCGCCTTAGGAATTTTGATGAGCCTACTCCAATCTAGGGAATAGCCAGGTTGACCAAGGACTATCTCGAATCAATTTGCGAGCCATCCCAAGCCAAGGCTGATTAAGAATAGTCGCTCAAGAGGCATGACTGCTCCGCACATAATGCGAGAGGCAGCTTGTGCTCAGCTTATAATATGAGTGGCAGCGTGTGCTCAGCTCATAATATGACCGGCAGCATGTGCTCAGCTTATAATATGAATGGCAGCATGTGCACTTCTCATAATGTAAGAGGCAGCATGTGCTCGACTCATCTTATGAGCGGAGCAGTATGTGCACATCGCATCTTTATGCGAGAGGTAGCATGTGCCTTGCAACAGTTTGTGCACTTCTCATAGCGCGATAGGCAGCATGTGCTCGGCTCATCTTGTGAGTGGAGTAGCATGTGCACATCTCATATTCATGCGAGAGACAGTGTGTGCCCATAGGCAGCGTGTGCATTTTTCATCTTCATGTGAGAGGCAGCATGTGCCCATAGGCAGCATATGCACCTCTCATTTTCATGTGAGAGACAGCATGTGCCTTGCGGTAGCATGTGCACTTCTCGTAGCATGAGAGGCAGCATGTGCTCAGCTCATCTTGTGAGCGGAGCAGCATATGCACATCTCATCTTCATGTGAGAGGTAGTGTATACCCGTAGGCAGCGTGTGCACTTCTCATCTTCATGCGAGAGGCAGCATGTGACTTGCGGCAGTGTGTACACTTCTTATAGTGTGAGAGGCAACGTATGCTTGGCTCATATTATGAGTGGAGCGGCGTGTGCACATCTCATCTTCATGCGAGAGGCAGCATATATCTTGCGGCAGCATATGCATTTCTCGTAGTGCGAGAGGCAGTATGTGCTTGGCTCATCTTGTGAGCGGAGCAGCGTGTGCACTTTCGTAGCACGAGAGGCAGTGTGTGCTCGACTCATCTTGTGAGTGGAGCAGCATGTGCACATCTCATCCGCATGCAAGAGGCAACGTGTGCACTTCTTATCTTTACGCGAGAGGCAGCGTGTGCCCGTAGGTAGCGTGTGCACTTCTTGCGATTGCAGACTAAGGGTCTTATAAGTTAGCCCATCGAAGATCCTTTGGGGTCGCCCTCTACTTCTCGCACGACTTGGGCTCTTATAAGTTAGCTCTGCCTCCAAGTCAGCGAGGACTGATTGTCGATCACTGAGGGTCCTTATGGTTAGTCCTCATTTATTAGATATAGTTTCGGTCAGAGAAATTCTTCACAGTGAAAGAAGTTTAAGCCATCCATGATGCTTAAGCAAGCAGGGATTAGTGAATTTGAACACTTATATTGATATATAATGACATAATATTACAACATCACTGACGATACATACGCAGGTTGGCCGAGTTTCATGGTCTAGGGAGTAGAGTTCCGTCAAGTTGCTTGAGTCGATAGGTCTCCAGACGTACTACCTTGTCCACCTGATAAGGACCTTTCCAGTTGGGTGATAGCTTTTTCTACTCAGTGTGCTATAAAACTTTAGCTCACAGTAATATTAGGTCACCAACTCAGAATTTTTGGTTTTGACCCAAGCATTGTAGTACCTGACTAGCCTCTGACGATAGACAACCATTCTGACAGTGGCACGCTCCCTACTTTCTTCAATCAAGATGAGGTTGGCTCGGAGCTATACAGAGTTGGTATCTACATTATATTCTTCAACTCTGAGGGAGGAGAGTCCAAATTCCATAGGGATGACTGCTTTAATCCTGAATGCGAGATTGAAAGGAGTCTCGTCCATTGAAAGCCTCTGAGTGGTTCGATAGGACAACAGTACATGATGAAGCTCGTCTACCCAGGATTCTCCAGTTTGATCTATTTTGGCCTTCAAGCCTTGCAGGAGAGTTCTATTGATCACATCCATCTCTTCATTCACTTAAAGGTGGCTAATCAAGATAAAGTGGTGCTCTATTCCATATTTTCTACATAATTCACGAAGCTGGGCACCATTGAATTGCCTGTCATTATCTGATGATCAGTACTCAGAGAAGATCATAATGGTAGATGATTGATTTTTAAATAAAATCCTTCACTCTCGCTTCAAATATATGAGCCAGGGGCTCAGCTTCGACCCATTACATAAAATAGTCGATGGCCACTAGCAGGAGCTTACGCTGACCGGACGCGAGAGAAAAAAGACCAAGGATATCCATCCCCTACTGAGTGAATGGCCACGGGGTGTTGATAGGAGCTAAAAGTGCTGTCAGTTGATGCTGAATATTGAAGATCCTCTGGCACTGATCGTATTTTTTGACTAAGGCATTTATATTCTACTACATAATGGGCCAGTAGTAGCCTTGCCGAAAGATTTTGTAAAAGAGGGACCTATCTCCCAAGTGGTTTCTACAGATTTCTTCGTGAACTTTTCGTAGTGCATAATCTACCTCAGATAGATGCAGACATTTCAGACGAGGCAGAGAGAACGACCGCTTGTATAGCTTGTTATCGTATAAGACAGCAAGCAGTCAGTTTTTTTATCTTTCGGGCCTCCTTGCGGTTAGTGGATAGCTCGCTTGACCTAAAATGCTTGAGCTGGAGATCAATCCAGCAGGGTTCTTCATTAAGTTACTGGATCATGAGAGGCTCCTCAAGTGTTGAGGCTTTGAGCATCTCGAAGTAGATCCCGCTCTCCAAATCAGTGGGCAACAAGGCTGTTAGTTTTGATAGCACATCTGTCTTGGTATTGTCAGCTTTGGGGACCTGTTGAATGTCAAAGCTTAAGAAGGCCGAGGTTAAGTCCTTTACCTTTTGGAGATATTTTCTTCATATTTTCCTCTCGGGCCTCGTACTCATCCTTAATTTGCCCAACCACCAGCTGGAACTCGCTGAAGAGCTTCAAATGTTGGGCCCTTGTTTCTCCTACCACTTTGAGACCGACGATCAGAGCTTCATATTCTGCTTCATTGTTGGTAGTTGAGAACTCAAAATGTAGCACGTACCCTATGATATCTCCTTCAGGACTGGTCAAAATGAGTCCAGCCCCTGCTCCTATTGCATTTGACAAACCGTCAGCATGTAGCATCCACAGCTCGTCCGGCCGAACCCTGTATCTACCTTTTCCATTATCGAGCTTCTCCCAATATTTGAGCTTTCGCCTCCTCTCGAGACCTCCATAGCGTTTGAGCTTTCCCCATTTGGGATGGTACACTCGAGAATAAAGTCCGCCAGCACTTGGACTTTAATAGTAGGTCTTGGACGGTACTGCTCGTCCAGCTCGGCAAGCTCCAGCGTCCACTTTGCAATCCATCCTGAGATATCCAGACGGTGGAGAACGGCCTTGATCAGTTGATCCGTGAGCAGCACCACTGTGTGAGCTTGAAAATAAGATCGGAGCTTCCTCGTCGTGACAACCAGTGAAAATTAGCTTCTCCAACTTAGAGTATCTGGTCTCTGCATCGTGAAGGACTTTGCTGGTGTAGTATATGGGCTTTTAAACCCATCCTTCTTCCTGGACAAGCATTGAGCTAATTTCTACCGGAGAAATGGTGATATACAATAATAATGCATCGTCGGACTGAGGTTTCGAGAGCAATGGTGGAGAGCTGAGGTACTGTTTCAACTGCTCGAATACTTTCTGCCATTCGACAGTCCATTGAAAGTCTTTTGACTGTCTGAGAGTCTGAAAGAAGAAAGGCACCTCTCGGTCGATCTAGAATAAAGCGATTGAGTGAGGCGATCTTACTACTAAGATGCTGCACTTTCCTGATGGTTCTTGACAGTGTCATTTCAAGAACCGCTTTAATTTTCTCAGGATTTGCTTCAATGTCTCTTCGTGAGATCAAACCCAAAAATTTGCCAGCAGTGACTTCGAAGGCATATTTTGTTAGATTCAGCTTCATCCTGAACGAACGGAGGGTGTCAAAGGTCTCCCGAAGGTCAGCAATATAGTCTGGGATAGCTTGGCTCTTGATAAGCATGTCATCTATGTACGTCTCTATATTGCGATCGAGCTGGTTTTTGAAAATTTTATCCACCAACTACTGATAGGTAGCCCCTGCATTCTTTAAGCTAAAGGACATCACCCTGTAATAGAAAAATTCATGGTAGCCCCCGCATTCTTTAAGCTAAAGGACATCACTCTGTAATAGAAAAATCCACGATCTATAACAAAGGCTATTTTCTCTTCTTCTTCAGGTGCCATCCGGATTTGATTATAACCGACGAAAGCATCCATGAAGCTGAAGAGTTCATGTTCAGAAGTGGCGTCCACCAGCTGGTCGATCTGGAGAAGTGGATAGCTGTCTTTGAGATAGATTTTATTCAAGTCGACAAAGTCGATGCACATGCATCACTTTCGTTACCTTCTTGACCAGTACGACATTTGCCAGTCAATTCGGATACATGACCTCTTTGATGAAGACGGCTTTGAGAAGCTTGTCCACCTCCTCGGCTATAGCTTTCTGACGCTCCGAGATGAAACTTCGCTTCTTTTGCTTCACTGGATGACGAGTTGGGTCCATCTTGAGGTGATGGGATATCATCGTCGGATTGATACCGGGCATATCTTTGGCTGACTAGACGAATAGATCTGCATTGTCCTGCAAAAGAGCAATCAGTCGACTCTTGGTTACCTCATCCAGGTATGAGCCAATTCTCAACATCCGGTCGGGATCCTCTCTGCTCAAAGGGACATCCAGGAGGTGTCTTCAGTGGGCTGGACACGCTCCTCGATCAAATCATCATGAGCGTCCAACCTTATCGAAAGCTCAGTCTGGACCTCCACTGGGGCTTGCTGGCCCTTCGCTCGAAGCTTGGCAGCAAAGCATTGATGGGCTATGGCTCGATTGCCTCAGATCTTCCCCACTCTTTTTTGATGGAAACTTAACCATCGAATGGTAGCTCGACACCACGGCCTTTAAAATCCAGAAGCTCGGACGGCCAAAGATTGCATTGTAGGCCGAGAGAAGTTTGACCACCAAAAAGTTGACTTGAATTGTCATTCGCTGTGATGGAGTGCCTACGGTAAGAAGGAGCCTAATCATCCCTTCCGGAATCATTGAACTTTTGGAGAAATCCTGAATCAGGGTATCGAATCTAGTTAGCTGGTCCAAGATAAATCCTATTTGGATAAAGATAGAAAAATATAAAATATCGATCGAGCTTTCATTATCAATAAAGATACGGTGTACATTAAAATCAGTAATGTTTGCTGTTACAACCACCGCATCATTATGCGGGGCAAGTACACCTTCAGCATCCCACTCGATGAAGACAATAGCATCCTTGCCCTCAACTTCAAGCCTTGGCCTCTTTGTCTCTGGAGGCTCTGCCGATCCAGACGATCCTCCAGTTATCATATGCATTTTTTCTCGGATGGGTCGGTCTTCCACCATCTCCTGTCCCCCTGCTTTCTATCTCTCTTGCTGCATTGGTACCGACTGTGGTTGAGGCAGAGAGAATGATTGCTGAGGCAAAGAAGGCAGTTGCTGAGCTCTTGGAGGTCGATGTTGCCGCCCTCCAAATAAAATGGTTCAGTCTCCCTTGCCTGACGAACCTTTCTATCTCATCTCGGAGTTGTAGGCAATCTTTAGTATCGTGATCATGGTTATGATGATAAAGGCAATACTTATTTGGGTCGCGATGGTGCTCTGACTTCATCCGCATCTGTGGAGGCTGGAGCAGCTTGGTTTGGATCTCCATCAATACCTCCCTCCTGGAAATATTTAAGGGCATATAATTATTATAATGCCCGGGGGATGAGGGTCACCGATTCCTTCTTTGAGGACTTTTAAATCGACAATTTCAACCCCCATTCCTCCACCTTTGGAATGGAAATTAGGAGCACTGGCAGTTTCTCTCCTTCCATCTTGGAGAGCGCTCCTTATTCCATCCTACCGCAACAGAACTAGCGGGGGTCTCTTCTGCAAAGGCCTCTTCCGTGTGAGCATACTTTTTCATATGGACAAATATGTCTGAAAAATCTCGGGGATAAGTTTTGATCAATGATTTCTTCAAGTTGTTCCTCAGTAGGCCGCCCATCATCGCGGTCATCACGGTCGACTGATCTAGATCACGGACCTCCAGAGTCATCGCATTGAAATGGTTGATGTAAGCGCGAATCGACTCGTCCTCCTTCTGCTTGATGGTGTGGAGGTAGTTGGACCGCTTTTACTGCCGTCGGTTGCTGACAAAGTGGCTGACGAAAGACCGGCACAGATACTCGAAGGAGTGGATGGAAGGCAGCTTCAAACTTCAGTATCACTATTGAGCCGTCCCTTTGAGAGTCGGAGAGAATGCTCGACAGAGGATCGCATTAGATGCTCCCTAGAGGAGTATTGCCACCTTGAAGATTTTCAAATGGTCGACGGGGTCGACGGTCCCATTGTAGACCTCTAGCTGAGGTAGCTTGAAGTGCCGGAGGAGTGGCTTCTGTACTATCCTCAGGACAAAGGGAGGCTCACTATTAAACCCCTCATAGGGTTACGCCGAGGAGTGGTTATTGTTGAGTGCATTCTCAATCCTCTTTTCCATCTGTTTGCCGAGCATCTGGGACTATCTTTCGATATCAAGATCTCGAGCGGTGCAGGACTCGACATGCTGCGGAGAATGACGATCGGGGGTTGAATCATGCCCTGATTATGGACTAGGAGATTTCCGTTTGGCCGGCTACTGGGCCCTGCAATAGCTCTGATGGGTGTGTCTCCTCTCTGGGCTTTGAGGAGGCATACGTGGCTCTGGCCATGGCGGCAGCTGAGGAGCCGAGTGTGGAACTAGATTCGATGGGGGCACCACCGCGGGAGGCGCCGATGGTGCCGCCAAGAAGGCTATCGGTTGCATCGCTGAAGGTGTAGGGATAGCTTGAGCAGACTGCCGCATCGTTCGGAGAGATGCTAGAGTAGTTTGGACCATTTGAACGGTGGCCGTCAAGTTTGGACCTGCTGAAGATCCGGTCGAGTTGATCCGCTATGACCAGTGTTGGCTGGACTGGCGGGGTGTCTCAATCACCGGTTGCTGCGCCCAGCTATTCGCTTGGCTCTCAGTCTGACGAGAGGTAGCGGCGTTGGAGAGCCGAGATGATGCTCATTTCGGAGACATAATAAAGATTACATCCTTCCTCTATCTGTTGTTGCTCGATTCAGTCGAGATCGGAGAGAAGGTGGTTGAGCCTCGCGCAAGGATGCTAGCACTGGAGTGACCTGCAAAATAAGTCCAAATCGAAGGTTTTCGCTCTGGCGAGGATTTTCCGACGCTCAAGTGAGATTCAGAGAACAATAGGAGCAGTAACGAGTTCTCTGAGAGGGATTGATTGGCTTACCTTGATTCTCGGGGCTTTGATTGCATATATAGAAGGCTGTCGAATAGTTGGCCATACAGCTGTATGAAGATTGTGAGATCCCGAGATTGTAGGATCGTTTGAACATGCCATTACGGGCGAGATAATTCAACCCTTAATCGTTCCCGCGAATTGGGGGAGTTGGTTATGCACGAGTCTATCCACTCGAGGTGGATAGTTGTCGCACACATCAGGAAGTGGGTCGGCTGTGATAATAGAGGCAACCCATATACTAAGGCATTAGTCTGCTGAAGCAACATGATAGCCAATGTGCCGGACAGACCATGCGGCAGATCAGATACAAATAGCTCTGCTTTGCATATGACTCTACATGTCTTAGTTCAGTTCTTAAGTCAATAGTCTCGGTGATGGATTGAAGACCTGAGATATCCCATGATGGCACGTAGATCCGAGATACTCACGGTAACCACCATAATAGATGGTTTGCCTCAATTGTTCTATGCAATGTCTGCTTCGAACTTCTTCGTGGAAATGTGTGCTTACCGAGCCAAGTGAATGGTAGCAAGGCTGGATATCTTTTGTTGGTTCTGGAATGGAGTAATTGTTTCCCTGGTTCTCGCATTCTCTGTTCAGTCTCTGTGTTCATTTTTCTGCCCATGTTCTCTGAAGTTGATGCTGAGTGCTTTTCCTACTTCTCTGCTGCTCGTGCACATAAAGATCTTTTTATCCCCTGCTTAACAGCTTGCTTGTCCATTAAATACTTTCTTGTATTACTTCCAGGAAGAAAAGGGTACGAAATCCACGTGGTGGCATCCACCCTGTAGCAGAGATACCTGCCGAGTGGAGAGAGCTAAACAGGCAACCGGACTGTTCCAATGATGGCGACAAATATATCCAGAGAGTGCCTGCAAAGGGTTCTAGGAAAGGCTGCATGCGAGGAAAAGGTGGCCCAGAAAATTCCCACTGTAATTACCGTGGTGTGAGGCAGCGGACTTGGGGCAAGTGGGTTGCTGAGATCCGAAAGCCCAACAGGGGCAGTCGTCTATGGCTTGGGACCTTTAACACTGCATTAGAGGCTGCTCTCGCCTATGACAAAGCTGCAAGGGCCATGTATGGCCCCCATGCTCGCCTCAATCTCCCTGAATGTAGCACCGTGGCCAAAGATACAACCTTGGCACCTGCAGAATGTGACGAGTTTACAGCAACCACTTCGCAGCATTCCGGTCTTAACCCTCCGCAGTCAACTGTAGAAGCTGCTACATGCATGGTGAAGACTGATGAGGAACTTTTTGAACATTTTGACTGCTTACAGGATCTACACCAAGACATGTTTGGCATTGGAAACATACTGAGAGATGTTGATGCTGATCCATCTGATAGCACCGGCACTGCCCAGAATAGGCTTGGAGGGTGGATGAGATTACTAACTGGCATTGTGGAACCTGGTGTCATATGGAGCAATTCCCGGCTGACATGGACTGTAGCTATGATTTTACCGGACCTACGAGGCAAGATTTGGAATTTGGGATTGCCAGTGACCAGGGCATGCCTGAGTTGGAATTTCCTGACTTGAGCTTTTTTCCAGAATCGCATAGGTTTTATAGTTGAAATCAGAACTGCCATACTTTGCTTCATATTTGTGGGTTCTGCTGCGTGGCCCAGGAAGCTCAAGGATGTTGAAATTTAGCTGTTCCATTTATTATTTGTATTTTCTTTCAAATAATATTATTTGTAGTAACTGCGGGTTTAGCTGGTTCTCTCAAGGTTTTTGAGAGTGGGAACTTAGCCCAGAGCAATGGGATTGTTAAATTCTATTAGCATTTCTTAATTAGTTTTGGCGTACAGTTGGGTGATAATCCTATGAGCAGAGATTGCTTGTACAGTGTACTCTAAATAAAGCTTCGAGTGATTGCAGATTTTAACACTCGATGTATATTAACGAGGTTGTGCGATGCGTCCATGCTTTTGACTGTAGGTCTTAATTTCCCTCACATTCTTTACATCTTCGAAGAAAGTAAATATTTAACCATTGGAGTCCCTGTATTTATATAAATTTGTTCGTGTTTTACTAAGAAACTTTATCACTTGGATTGGACGTTTTATGAAGTTGGTGATTTTGGACAAATTCTTAGTTGGCAGCGGCAAGATTTCCATTATTCCATTCTAGTGAGTTTTGCAGCACCTTTAAGAAAATGGCTCTTAGGTATTACCGTTAGGCTGTTTCTCCAATGGAGCTTTTCATAGGTGATATCAACTTGCGTTCTCTAGGTGGCTGGAAATAAGTGTAACCTTATTTGTCTAATCATGTGAAATCTGTGTTCAATCACAAATGGATGAATTTTATCATCTTGCTAACTTTTATGGAAGATCTAAATATTTGTGGTATCATGTTTCAGTCCAAAATAAATTCTTTATTTAACAATGAGAAGTAAAAATGATCACGTCTTTACCAACTAGTAAATTGCAAATATTCTGTAGGTAAGAAATGCTAAGAAGATAAACTCTTCTGGAACTAGCGACAGAATTAGCCATTTCTGTTTCTGAAGTTGGAAAAACACAGAAACAAGCATCAGATAAATATTTGTTTGTTAATGAAAAAATAAAGTATTTTAATTCTTTTCCATAAACAACTAAGACTTGAGAGTGTTTTCCCTAGCATAAGATAAATATTTTTGTAATACTTATAATCTATTAATATGTGGTTTATGCATCAGTGTATATATGGTAAATTTTGTGTCAATGATTGGTTGGGATCAAGTGAATAAAAGGGGTTGCCAGATGGTCGAGTATCATATCTTACTTATCTTCTACCGTTATAATTAACTATAAAAATCAATAAAATTTAGTAAAAAAGCATTAATTTAATTAAAAAAAATTTCATAAGTTCGCAGCCGCATCCATTCAAGTTTTGCAGGCAAGCGCACGTGATCAGTTCCCGTCTCACACTCTCATGGACTCGTCCCCCCATTCCATCTCCCATCCACAGAACAACCACAACCGTCGGCCCGCACTCCGTATCACCTCTCGCCTCTAACTAACTAACGATCCCTCAACGGGTCAACGGTCAAATCCTGGACCTGAGTCCAGTTTCCTTTGTTGAATCCGTGTCCTCGCAACCCTCGGTAATCTTTACACAAAATTCCATTGGCTTAACCAAATGGTTGGTCAACATGTAGAGCCATGTTGCGGAACGTTTCCTTCTTTCTTATCTTCTTCTACCTCCTACTTCTTCCTTGGCTTGAGAGAGGAGGGTGTCCCTTAACACCATGAGCGTAAACTGTTATAGAACACCGGTGAACGGTAACGCTGTCATCTCCAATGGCATTTGGGACGGCGGCAATCCTTTGGACTTCTCGTTGCCTCTGTTATCGGTGCAGCTCTTGCTGGTCGTCGCCGTCAGTCGCATACTCCACTTTCTTCTCAAGCCTTTCAAACAGCCCAGGATTGTTTCCGAAATCATGGTACCCTTTCTTGATCATAATTCCTGTTCGTTAGATTCTTACATATATATACACGGTTAGGTTGCTTAGATTGTTCTTGTTCTTCCAAGTATAAACCCCCCACGATTGTAAGGGAAAAATTTGAATTAATAGACTTGGGTTGCGACCCGGATTAATTAACCTTCTCGCAACAAAATGAATTAGATTTTATGAATCTTTCATCACGTCGCCTTCTCAAATCGAGCCTTCTTGTACGTTTCAAATGTCCATATCATCTTAATTCGATCTTCATCGTTTACAATCCTTTCAACGCACTCAGTTTATTTTATTTTCCATTCAACTCTTTCTTGCTCATATCACTATAATAATTTTAAAAATTATGTAATTAATGGGCCTTGGTTTAAGGGAATTAATACAAACGTAATCAATTGCATGCTAATAGATAAAAAGAACTTAATTATAACAAGAAGAAAAAGAAAGCCGACCTCCAATTAATTACTTAGTCAAGACCTCAAGCGTTTTTTTTTTTTTCAATCATGGCCATTTGCAGGGAGGTATAATCCTAGGACCGTCTGTGTTGTGCCGTAACAAACCTTCAAGAATACCATCTTCCTTCGAGAGGGCAGCCCGTGCTCGACAGCATTGCTACGTTCGGCCTCATGTTCGTGATCTTCATCATCGGCGTCAAGATGGATCCTGCTTTGGTCGTCAGGTCCGGTCGGAAGTCGTTGGTCCTCGGCCTCTCCGGCCTTGTGCTCCCTTCGCCATCGCAACCCTGTATGCATGCGCGCCGTGCCCTCCCTGATCGAGGATGTCGGCGATAGGTTCGCATTCACCTTCGCCCTCTCCATCTCCTTCTCCATGTCCTCGTTCGCCGTCCTCGTCCCCATACTCTCCGAACTCCACCTTCTCAACTCCGAGCTGGGCGGATCGCCATGTCGGCGTCCATGACGAATGACCTCGTCGGCTGGCTCGCCATGTTGATCTATATCGTCGTAGATGCCAGCCGCGTCTCTCCAGCAGCACCCGTGTCGGCCTTCATCTCCGTCATTGCCTTGTTCGTCTTCATCGTATTTGTGGTCAGGCCAATTGCGATATGGGTCGTCGACCACACGCCGCCGGGGAAGCCGGTCGACGAGGTCTACATCTTTGTGTTCCTCTTGATAGTGTTGTTGGTGGGGTTCTACAGTGACATCATCGGCACCAACTCTTTCCATGGGGCTCTCGTGCTCGGGCTTGTGATTCCGGACGGGCCGCCTCTGGGGTCGGCTCTGGTGGAGAAGATAGAAGCTATTGTCGAAGCGGTGCTGCTGCCGCTCTACTATGCATTGACGGGGCTGAACACGGATTTCTCGACCCTGGGCAATGTGGGTGGTTTGGGAAAGCTGCAGCTGGTCATCTTCTTCGCGTGCATGGGAAGCTGGTCGGCATTCTACTGCCTTCCCTCTACTTCAGGATCCCCTTCCAGGATGCCCTCTCGCTGAGCCTCTTTATGAATACCAAGGGGATAGTTGAGGTGGTCACGTACCATATGTGGAAGGTTAATAAGGTACTGGTCACCTTTGCCTTGCTTGTTTTTTGATCATCATACATCTCGACCATCATTTGTGCATTAATTGTTTGAGTTCTGGTTAATCTCGGAGGTATGTCTAATTGTGTAAAAAATGCAGATTACCTGGAAAGGACTGACCAGAAAATAATAGACAGCGTGAGGATTGCTCATTCAGTGGCAATCAAACATAAAAGCTGACATGAAACATAACTAGAGTCGCTTTTATTTTTTTATTTAAAAATAATATGAATTTTTTTTAATATTCTAAAAATATGAAATTTATAATGTATACCGTCACCCCATCACTATCACCACTGTGCCTCCACGTCATTCTTGCCATCACCTCTATCGTTATTTTGCCAAATCACCTTTGCCACTACTTTTACCAAAATTTTCCAACCATTACCATCTCCTTCACTGCATTGCTGGCATCTCGGCTGTTATCATTGTTCTTATATCATCTTAATCATGCCACTGCCACCATCAATATCATGTCTGCGGTATTAATTGTTAATGCCTTCATCACACTACTGTTGCATTTATTACCATCTTAATTAATGCCTCCATCACACTACTGTTGTATTTATTACCATCTTTAAGATAACGTCATTACCACAGTCATCATCTTCTCTACGCGGTCACCGTTGCCCTGTACAAATACCACCACCGTCTCCATTGCTTTTCGCTAACATTATCACCAATTATGTAATTATCATCATAATTGTATTTTAAAATAATTGACTATATCAATTTACTTATACTTTAATTTTAAATTTATGTTATTTTTAAATAGAAAATAAAGTTATGCCAAATGGCACGTAAGTCTCGGAAGCGAAAATAAGATTGAAATTCAAATAACGGTGAATTATTTTGATTTGATTAATTTAGATGAAAGTCTTGTTTTGATTTGGAGAAACTTAAGAGCTGGCTTATTCGACTATTGTTTGCTAGCCTTCATTAGTTTACCATACATAGTTCTGTACACAATTATGTTTATTTTGCACACTCTCATAGCAGAGCAAGAATTAAACATACCATGACCCTTGAAGCTAAGACCTAGCCGGGTATCAAAGTTTCAGCTAGCAGGGATTAAACTAAAATGGGCCAGACCTCAGTTAGTACTCCAGTGTTAAATGGCCATAAACATCAAGATCAGAGACCTTAATCGATAGATCGACATCAGTGTTTCATGCATTCACGGAATCACAATGTAGCGTTACATGCCTTGAATCTGACCGTAGTGTTATGTTTCAAAGTGCAGCTCGTCAATGTAGAAATCTACAGCTATCTGATGCTATCCTCCGTCATCATCACCGCCGTCGTCACCCCATCGCCACCTATCTCTACCAGCCCTCCCGCCGCTACGCCGTGTACAAGCGTCGAACCATTCAGCACCTCAAGCCAGAGTCGGAGCTCCGCTTCTTGCCTGCATCCAAGACCAGTCCCACGTCCCCAGCACCATCAATCTCCTCGAGGCCTCCTACGCCAGCCCGACTGCCCCATCGCCATCTACGTCCTCCACCTCGTCGAGATCGTCGGCCGCGCTGCCCCCTCTTCATCCCCACAAGCTCCCCCGCTCCACCTCATCCGTCTCCACCACCTCCAACGCCACCTCCGCCTCCACTTCCGCTCTCACCTCCACAGCCGCCTCCCCGCCGTCGTCGCCATCGCCACCCCGAGTCCGACCATATCATCAACGCTTTCCTCCTCCACGAGCAGCGCCACCACAACGCGGTCTCCGTCCACCCCTTCACCACCATCTCCCCCTACTCCTCCATGCACGACGAGGTCTGCCGCCTCGCCGTCGAGAAGCGCACCTCCCTCATCATCCTCCCTTCCACAAGCGCCGCATCATTCGCGGCCATGCCGAAGTAAACAACGGCCTTCGAACAGTCAACCGGAAAGTATTATCCACCGCGCCGTGCTCGGTGGGAATTCTCATCGACGGCCTGATGGGAGGTGGCATGTGCACTCTCTCCGGTGACTTCTTGCATAATGTCATCGTGTTCTTCTTCGGCGGCGAGGACGACCGGGAGGCGCTGGCCTACGGAGCCCGCATGGTGAACCATCCCGGTGTTACGCTGACCATAATCCGATTCCTGCCAAGCCGGAGCATTAGAGATGATCAGGCTGAGAGGCGGCTCGACATCCGGCTTCTCGACGAGGTGAAGCTAATGAGTGCGAGGAATAAGAGGGTGGTGTACAGGGAGGCGCTTGTGGGGGATATGGAGGAGATAGTTGAAGAATGAAGGCATTGGATGAGAGTTGTTATGACTTGGTGATGGTGGGGATGCGGCACCGCTCGAACTCGGTGCTGTCGGAGGGCTGTCGTCGTGGGCGACTGCCCGGAGCTCGGGGTGGTGGGCGATTTCCTCGTATCGTTAGAATTTGAGTCCAAGTTTCGGTGCTGGTGGTGAAGCAGCAGGACCAGGCCTGGACGTTGCACCAGGATGCCGGGGACGTCAAGGCTTTCCTGGTTGAAGAAGAAGGTTTTACCCAGCAGGTTGAGTCCATGGTAGCCGGCTGGTATTCTGCAAGATTTGTATGGTCCCTTGGACTGCTCTTGCACTTCTCCAGCATAATTAATCAGTTTTACTTCCTTTTTTATTTTTTGTAAGAAGGATTGCCTTGTCGAGTGCCAGAGGAGTAAACGAAAATGTAAAAATTTGGAGCAGTTGTGTCATCCCACATGTTCGCTTGTACATGGGATTATATAGTGATTTTTTTCCCAGCAATATGCTATGGTAACTTAGGAAACCCACTCGAAAAAAGGTAATAACTTAGTTATCTTGCACTCCTCACTTTGCTTCACACACTTAACGGTACCAATTAAAAGAGAGCAACTAAAAACATAAGGGGGCAATAAGAATACACCACAGCAGTTGATCGAGTGATTTTTTCAGTTACTTTACCATTTTTGTGTTTTTCCGAGAGTAAAGTTGTTGGTGTTCTGTTTTCATCAGTAATTCCGACTACAAAAGAGGAGAATGAAATTGTATGAGAATTTAGATGTATGGAATCCAATTCTTCTATTGTCAAATATTTTTCTTATTCACTAGATGACTATTATTTTACATTTAATATGGCTATAAGGCTATTCATTTTGTGCTAATTGGTTCTTGCGTCCAGGACTATATATATATATATATATATATATATATATATATATATATATATATATA
>KE506607.1:112490-124129 GCA_000441515.1 Elaeis oleifera | reverse complement strand
AGAGTTAATCACACGAAAATATAAGTTTAGCTCCTTTAATGAGCAAATAAACTTTAAATACACTTTACACAACAAAGAAGAAGCTTTTCTAATTCTCCTCAAGGTTGTTGAAGACTTGAATGAGCTCTTGAGGGGTTAGTGAACTTGAAATGAAAGCTTCTTTTGCTTGAACAGGGCTTTTTGCTTAGGGCTGAAATGAATGCTTGAATCTCTTCCTTTTCCCTCCTTTAACTTCCTTTATATCTTCAATGGATGGTGGAGAGTAATCTGAGCAGAATTAAAGCTGTTGGAGAGCATTAAATGAACATTAAATGCGGTCAAAATGAATTAAAAATTAGCCATTACGGAGATTTTCGTCGCAGGGATTTACTCATAGGGTCATCCCCTGCACAGGGGTCAACCCTATGAGTCGACCTCTGTGGTGCAGAATAGAAAGTCACTATTCTGTATCTTTGATTTGCACGGACAACAGAGGTCGACCCCTAAGGTCGTCCCCTTTGGGTGTGCCAACCAAAAATAGCGTGCCGTTCAGCCCCTTTTGACAGGGATCGACCCTAGGGGTCGATCCTTTTCTTTAAACATGATTTTTTCTCAAAATATATGTCCAAAAAATATGAAATTATCTCCAATAGATCATAAATCTTCTATTCTTGCTCTTCAGCCTTTCGAAACAGAATTTGATAAAATTATGATTTTGCCTCTGAAATACAATAAATCTTTTTTCAAGCCAAAATCATTAGTAACCCCTCAATATTTGTAATCATCAAAATCAATTATGGAGCAACAGACACCATTATATACCATATTATAGAGAGTAGATAGAAGCTTGTTATCCATATCTATCTTAGGTATGCTGTACTGAAACCTCAGATTCAGATAGAATACTGACATAGATTCTACAAATGATTAAGTAATTATATAAATATTTTAAAAAATTAAAGATTCTTGATTTCGTGCTTACCTACTAGATGCAAGTCCCTATCCATCTGATAGTTTCATCATCACTTAATGATTCTGATGTATTCTTGGGCATGTTTTAGATCTATCTCACTGATTTATTTCTTTACGCTCTCCATCATGTGATATAAAAGTCCATCTAGAGGTATCTTTCATTAGCCATGGGTCAAAGCACTTTGTATAATGGCTTGATAGTCTTTACTATCTTATCGATCTATTGCCAGAATGACTAACTCATCATCAAGTTCTCCATATGATTTTTCTCAAAGCTGGCCCTTGCATATCTGCTCTCCTTCCACTCAATATTAACAAACATTTGAAGCAAGACTGCTTTCTTATCCAAAAGGCTATTAAGTGCTAGATAATTTATAGCAAATCATGTGACATCTGATATCAATCTCTCCTTTAGTATATGTCCACATCAATAATAGGATCTATATATGATTGTAGATGAATCTAGTGATAGTTTGGGTTAAGTTTGTTGGAAATTATATCTTAAAACTAATCGTGTGACGATTGAGTTTCTCTTTGTATATGAATTATTGATTAATAAATAAAATTATTTTGATATTATTCATCATAAAGTTACATCTTCCTTATAGAACTCGTGTTGTGATGAAGTCCTTAGAACTATGTTAGTGAGTGATAAAGAGAGAATTTATTGTATAGTCTTAAATTGTTCACGACCAAATGATACATCATTACAGGACGATGACATTTATCGAGTGGAGGATGTTATGTACCATATGAGTTGGTTATCCTCTTAACCAAGGAGTGTGGTGACACTAGTATGGCATACAGGTGAGATATAGAAGTACATCATCACTAAATAAGTGACTCATCTGTTGAGCATTCTACTGTCAAGAGTTGCTCGTGAAGTGTATGGGTGTAAGTATGCCTCAGACTTGAGATCGCCATAGTGACTTGCAAGCAACTCACTGTGCTTTGGTACCGGACTACCTGAATTTCTAATGTAGTGATGGAAGGCTACCAGTATAGTCAAGTACTTACGAAGTCTGTGTGTGGATCAAGATGGGATTGACCCCTCCAGATTATTAGAACTGATGTATCACTGTATTTAATTTAATAAAGCCTTGGTCAGGATAATCCATGAGATGGATTTGAAAGGTTGAAATACAATGTGGATGAATACTCTGGGTTGACAGTTAACCTAGATAATCCTAGAGCATTCAGGGTCAAAGGGATGAATTATGCGTAACCATATGCATAGATTCTAGAATATTTCTTTGTGATAATTCGACCTATCCGGACGTCAAAATTATTACTAGATAGTAGCTTCGATTAGTACAGAAATCAATTCTTATATTACCGACTTAGTGTTTGAACCTATAGAATCATGCACATAAATCAGACAAAGTGAAAAGTATTGACCTATATTTATATATCCAATTTGAAAGTACTTGACTTGATTGAACATATAAACTAATTTGATTGAGAATTAAGTTATGGGTCAAATAGGATTGAAGAGTTGACTATGTCTAGCTAGCACTATACATGAGGTTCAGGTTCAATCTCGGAGATGAACAGTTTTTGATCTATGATCCAAGAAGCCTATGAGAGATTGAATTTAAGTGCTGATTAATTTTAGATTAGATCTGAATTAATTAGATTTAATTAGATTCTAAATTCTAAGTTAGACTTGGTTCAAAAGTTCTAAACAGTTTAGGATTAACAGCCTTTCGAAATTGTTTCGAACCAGCTTCGAATTGGATTCGAATTGGATCTTTTTGGATGAGATCCTAGGAGTCCTATTTTCACTAGGACTCTCTCACTTCTTGACCGACCACACCTGGTATGGTGCTGGTTGTGGGTCGTCCCACATGGGCGTGGGCGTGGGTGCAAAGTGGATGCCATATGTGGTACTAATCCTTTCTCATATCGGAGTCCTTTAATAAGTAGTGGACTGATTCAATGCATGCTTGAATTAGGAGTCCTACACTTATTGGGTCATAAAAATCATCTATAAATAGAAAGGATCTCTACATATGGATGCATAGCAATCAAAGTAAGAAAAGAGAGAAGGAAAGGGAGAGGCGTGAGAGCTAGTGGGCGCCCTTCCCCTTGGCGTGTCCTCCTCCTTGCTGCCCATCCTCTCCAAGCCATGGGCCCTCCTTGGGCATCCCCCTTACTGGTGTGAGGCATCACACCAGCACTTCTCTTTCTTTTTGGTGGCCTTGCGAAGGTGCTTCAATTCAGAGATTCATCCCGCTTTCCTACATTGCCTGACGTGCGTGCGAAGTAGAGGGCCTGCAATTCCAGGCCACGCGAAGGTTGAATCCAAATTTTGAAGATTTGATCCCCAATTCTACTACAATTCGGTAAAGATTTGATCCTTGTTCAAATAGATTTATAAAAACTTTTAGATGCAACCCTGGTTATCTGTGAGAGATAGGTTTTTTTTCCTTCAATTGGTATCAGAGCCAGGCTTTGATATATGGATGCATAACTGAATTTTTTTAGATTATTTATATATTGTATATAACTATAATTTTATGTTAGATATTAAATTTAATTAAATCTATTTAATAAAATTTTTGATCTGATTTTGATTGGATTAGATGAACCTAATCAATGGTTGATTAAGGTTGTTATAAGTTTATTATAACAGAATTTTATTGTTGTTGAATTTTTATTGAAATAACAATATAAATTAAAATTTATTTTAATAAACTTTTAATAAACTTTTAATATTATTATTTTGATTATAAAGTGGGACTTATTTCAGATCTGAATTGGATCTATTTTGATAAATATTTAAATCTAAATTCAAATGAAAATTAACACTACACCAAAATAGATTTAACCAGAAATTTAATCCTTATGCGTTTATGTTTGCATCTAATTAATTTCTATATGATATCAGATCTAAAATTGATATTTTATAATCAATATAAGATATGTTTCAAATTTGATATGATGTATATGATGCATCAAATCTAATTAGATTAGATGAAGAACATATTTGATAAGATCAAGGACATATTCATGATATAAATTATTTATCAAAATTGTATATTGATGTGATTACATATGAAATTAATTTTAAATATTAGTAGTCTAATACTCAGATTGATGAGATCATCAGACCATCCGATCATAAGAGATCGAAGAGATTAATCTCTCTCTCTTCTGCATTCGACAGGTTCTCTTATGATGTATAGGAGTGTCATTATGATCCAATTTCATGAAAAAAAATGAACAGATTTTTATGAATTATTTTGATCATAAATATATTTAGATTAGATCTAAAGTGATTTATAATTTATTATATTAAGATAAATTTAGATATAAATTATTTTAGAATCTGAATGATATGTTACATATGATGTAATCGGTATTGATCTAAAAGTTATCATGATACATGAGATGTATGCATGATATTTAGATCATACCTATGCATGTTTAATTGTTAAATATATTATAAAAATTATTTTCATAAGTTGAAATATATGGTATGCTTCATCTGAAATTCTGGTAGAATAGTTCTACAGACTGAAATATACGTTTCACATACTTAATTTTGAATTAAATTTAAATATACGTTTCACATACGTTTCACATACGGTCCATAAAATGATACAGTTATGGTGATAACTTGTCATAGCCTTCCATTAAAGTGCGTGATAATGAGTCCAATATTTCAAATAGGCATTGGAGGCACCACACGCCTAGTGTCTATTAGACATTGAAATTATCATTCATCATACAACCATCTTGTTGTATCTTCAGATCAATGCTCAGGTTGGTGGAGCCACACTCGGGCCTGGACATCCATTTGTTAGATACACTTGGTGTTGTCATGTTAATGGTTGGACCTAACTAGAATTTTCAGTGGAGGTGCCACACGCCTACTGAAGGGATGTTTGGGGCAAAATCTAATTACTAGAAGGTGTTTGAAGAAACAATTGATTATGAACCTATCCATAGATGCACTAGGGTTGGCCAAGCCACACTCGGATCCGAATGCAGTCTGTGTAGATTCTAGTATCACTAAAAAATTAATGTAATTTCTCTAGTTGGAGCTAGAGGCTACCAATTCAAACACAATAGTGGGAGAACCTTTAGACTAAAGTTCATGTCTTTGGGATTAAAAAGTAATTCATATACTAATAGGCTTATATTTTCTTTTCAACTATGGCCAATACATTAATTAACCCTCCGTTCGCTGTTGGACAGCGACAAGCTCACCAGACCCAACTTCAATAGCTGGTATCGAAAGTTGAAGATTGTCTTGGAGTACGAGAGGATTCTGTACATCCTTACGGATAAGGCACCTGAAGAATCTGCCGCTAACGCTCTTCGTACTGCGAGAGATACTTACATGAAGTGGCTCAATGATCGAACGACTGTGCATTGTATAATGAGGCCATCGATGAATGACGAACTTGGTCGTAAGTTCGAGGATGCACAGCCTAAGCAAATAATTCAAATGTTGAATGAGTTCTTCGGTATCCTTGAGGATGTGGAGAGACATAAAACCTTCTACGTGGTGTTCAATATCCGTATTCGAGATGAGACTTTAATCATCGATCATGTACTGTACATGATTGAGCAGACTGAACGTTTGAGTAAACTTGACTTTTCGTTGCATGAACAGTTAGGCAAGGATGCAATCCTCAACTCGCTACCGAAATCCTACCTACCCTTTCTTAGTCATTACAGAATGACGAAGCCTACAGTGAACTACCATAGTTTGCTACGGTTACTGCAGACTTTTGAGAAGGACCACTAGCTCCAGAAGGAGCCGGTGAATGTAGTAGGAGATACATCTGCAGATCCTTGATCCTCTAGGAGAGGAAAGAAGAAGAAGATGCAGAAATCTTGTGCCGTCGATCCTAAACAGAGTAAAATATCGAAAGTCGATAAGAGCCAGACAAAATGCTTCTTTTGTAAGAAGCTGGGTCATTGGAAGAGAAATTATCCTGCTTACATAGCCACCCTTGACCAAACAGGCCTAAGAACAAGAGAAAGAAGTAAACAGTTGCTTCACAAGGTACTTATATGATAACTCCTTATAATTTCTCTATTTGTGATACTACGACTTGGGTATTGGATACCGGAAGTTCGATTAATATATGCAATTCATTGCAGGGACTGCAGATAAGTAGAAAGTTTCGAGAGGACGAGCGATTCCTGAATGTTGGAGATGAAAGCCTTATTTCAGTTCTGATCTTAAAAATTTTGCAGCTTGTCTCCAAGTCCAGTAGTGTCATGTTAGATGATTGTCATTATTGTCCCTTCTTTCTGATGAATGTCATCTCTATAGGTCTTTTGACCAAACTTAATTTTAAGTTTATAACAAAGAATGATTTTTGTGATATCATTATGAATGATACTGCAATTATGCGTAGACAATTAAGATATAGCATATAAATAATATCACAGCCTGTTGGCCTAATGTACACATCCAGTAAACATCCTAAATTAGATCATGTCAGTGTATCCTACCTTTGGCATTGTAGGCTAGGTCATGTGAACAATAGTAGGATTGATAGATTAATCAAGGAACGTATCATTGAAATAAATAATTGTGAATCATTACCTACCTGTGAATTTTGTCTGCTTGGTAAGATGATTAAGTCACCTTTTAAGAAAAAGGTGAAAGAGCCAACAATGTCCTAGATCTAATACATACTGATGTATGCGGACTTATGAATATAAATATCAGAGAAGGATACTACTACTTCATTATGTTTACAGACAATCTATCGAGGTATGGGTATGTCTATCTTATGAAGTACAAGTTAAAATTATTTGAAATATTCAAATGATTCCGTACTGAAGTAGAGAAATAGACTGAGAAGAGTATTAAGATCCTTTAGTCAGACCGAGGAGGTGAATATCTCACCAGTGACTTTCTGATACATTTAGAACAGAATGAGATTTTCTCATAGTAGATCCCTCCTAGAACACCATAATATAACGAGGTATCTAAAAGAAGAAATCGAACCTTGTTAGACATAGTCTGATCCATGATGGACTTTGCAAGTTTGCCAATCTCCTTCTAGGGATATGCTCTAGAAACTATCGCTATATTCTAAATAAGGTGCAGAGCAAGTCTGTCGATAAAACTCCATATGAGATATGGACTGGATGTAAGTCGATGCCCTCACACCTTAGGGTCTGGTGGTGTCCAGCTTATGTCAAGCATTTAAAGACAGATAAATAGGATAAGCTTATGTCAAGCATTTAAAGACAGCTCATGTCAAGCTTATGTTACTAGAAATGACGTCCCGACTTTGCAGAGTGTGAAGCTATGGTTATCATCACAGTTCTCTATGAAGGACTTGGGAGAAGCATCCTACATCTTAAGGATGAAGATCTATAGAGATGATCTAGAAAGATGCTTGGACTGACTCAATCCACGTACATCATTACCATATTGAAGCATTTCAACATAGAAAATTTCAAGAGAGGCTATCTTTCGATAGGCCATGAAATTACTTTCTCCAAGAAAGATTGTCCGACAACTCCTGAGGAGAGAGAGCGTATGAGTAGAATACTATATACTTCGACAATGAAATCTATTATGTATGTCATGACGTGTACGAGGTCGGATGTGGCCTATTCACTAGGGATAGTGAGTAGGTATCAGTCTAATTCGGATGAGAACCATTGAAAGGTTGTGAAGGCAATCCTTAAGTATTTAAGAAATACTAAAGATCAATGGTTTATCTATAGAGACACTAATCTGAAACTTGTGGGATATACTGATTTCAAGTTTCAGTCAGATTGTGATGATAGCAGAAGTGTGTCAGGCTATGTATTTATCTTGAATGGAGGAGCTGTTTGCTAGAAGAGTTTCAAACAATATACTGTGGTCGATTCAGCATGCAAAGTAGAATACAATGCTGCATCGGATGCTGCAAAGGAGACGGTGTGGCTGCAAAAATTTATCATCAAGCTGGAAGTTATATCTTCTATTGATGGCCTTATCCTGCTGTATTGTGACAGCTCTGGTGCCATAGCTCAGGCGAAAGAATCAAAGTCACACCAGCGTACCAAGCATAGTCTACGCCGCTATCACCTGATATGAGAGTTCATGAACTGAAGTGATATCGAGCTTCAGAAGACCGACGGAAGGGAGAACCTAGCCGACCCTTTACTAAAGCTCTCGAGATCAAAGAGTTCGATGATTTCAAATGAAAGATGGGTATAAGATACTGTCCCGATTGGCTTTAGTCCAAGTGGGAGTTGTTAGAAATTGTATCCTAAAATCAATCGTGTGACGATGGAGTTTCTCTTTGTATATGAATTATTGATTAATAAATAAAGTTATTTGATATTATTTATCACAAAGTTACATCTTCCTTGTAGAATCCTTATGTTGTGATAAAGTCTTTAGAACTATGTTAGTGAACAATAAAGAGAGGATTTATCGTATAGTTCTTAAATTTGTTCCCGACCAAATGATACGTCGTTACAGAACGATGATATTTATCAAGTGGAGGCCATTATGTGCCATGTGGGTTGGTTGTCCTCTTAATCAAGGAGTGTGGTGACACTGGTATGGCATACAGATGAGATGTAGGAGTACATCATCACAGAATAAATGACTCACCTGCTGAGTATTCTGCTGTCAAGAGCTGCTTGCGAAGCGTATGGGCATAAGTGTCCCACAGACCTGAGATCACTATAGTGACTTGCAAGCAACTCATTGTGCTTTGATGCCAGACTATCTGAATTTCTAATGCAATGATGGAAGGCTACTGGGTACAGTTAAGTACTTACGAAATCTGTGTGTGGATCAAGATGGGATTGATCTCTCTGAATTATTAGAGCTGATGTATCGCTGTATTTCAATTTAGTAAATCCTTAGCCAAGGTAATCCATGAGATAGATTTGAAAGGTTGAAATATATTATGGATGAAATACTCTGGGTTGACAGTTAAACCTAGATCATCCTAGAGCATTCAGGATCAATGGGATGAATTATGCGGTAACCATATGTATAGGTTCTAAAATATTTTTTACGATAATTCGACCTATCCGGATATCGAAAACCATTGCTAGATGGTAGTTTAGATTAGTACAAGAATCGATTTCTGTGCTACCGGCTTAATGTTTGAACCTATGGAGTCACACACACAAGTCTGACAAAGTAGAAAAGTATTGGCCTATATTTATATATCCAATTTGGAAGTACTTGACTTGATTGAACATATAAACTAACTTGATTGAGAATTAAGTTATGGGTCAAATAAGATTGAAGAATTGACTATGTCTAGCTAGCACTACATATGAGGTTCAGATTCAAATCTGGGGATAAACAGTTTTTGATCTATGATCCAAGAAGTCTATGAGAGATTGAATTTAGTGTTGATTAATTTTAGATTAGATCTGAATTAATTAGACTTAATTGGGTTCAAAATTTTAAGTTAGACTTGGTTCAAAATCTTAAATAGTTTAGGATTAGCAGTCTTTCGAAATTATTTCGAACCAGCTTCGAATTGGATTCGATTGGATCCTTTTTGGATGAGATCTTAGGAGTCCTATTTTCACTGAGACTCTCTCACTCCTTAGCTGACCAGCACCTGGTATGGTGCTGGTTGTGGGCCGTCCCACATGGGTGTGGGTGTGGATGCAAAGTGGGTGCCATATGTGGTGCCAATCCTTTCTCATATAGGAATCTTTCTTTGATAAGTAGTGGACTGATTCAAAGTATGTTTGAATTAGGAGTCCTATACTTATCGGGTTATGAGAATCATCTATACATAGAGAAGGTCTCTACCTATGGATGCATAGCAATCAAAGTGAGAAAAGAGAGAGGCGTGAGAGCTAGTGGGCGCCCTTCCCCTTGGCATGTCCTCCTCCTTGTCGCCCATCCTCTCCAAGCCGTGGGCCCTCCTTGGTCGTCCCCCCATGCTGGTGTGAGGCATCACACCAGCACCTCTGCTCCCTCCTTTGGTGGCCTTGCGAAGGTGCTTTAATTCAGAGATTCATCCCACTTTTTTGCGTTGCCTGACGTACGCGCGAAATAGAGGACCTGCAGTTCCAGGCCTATGTGAAGGTTGAATCCAAATTTTGAAGATTTGATCTTCAATTTCGCTGCAATTCGGTAAGGATTTGATCTTTATTCAGATAGATTTAATGAAAATTTTTAGATGCAACTCTGGTTATCCACGAGAAACAGATTTCTTCCCTTCAAAGTCTATAGCATATTACACCATACAAAGATTTCAATACCCATCAACGTGAGCTCGATGCAATGTGTAGCACATGGAGTCTAGTAAATATACGGTCACCACTCCATTAGCAACTGTCCTATGATTTTATACTGCAGTCTATTATCTATGATGATCTGTACGACATTCTACTCTCCTATCGCACCAATCATCTCCTCCATCAGTCCAAGGATGTACACAGCACGTACATCTTATCTGAAGTATCAATTGACATGTGAAAAAATATTTTTCTATCGTAATATGTTAAAAGTTAATGATGCTCCATCTGGTCGAATCAGTCCAACCATCACACATCACCGTCAGTTTATATATGGGTCATTTATTCTTGCAAGAAGAAATTCATCTTTACAAATTCTCATTGTTATTGTCAAGAAGCTCACCATAGATGTCTCTAGGTCCTAGAGAATCTAGAGAATCTATACCCACACCGACAGCTGTATAGCTAAAATGGTAGACAGATAGTATGTGTTATGCATTCACTGACATGTGACTAAAATGAAATCATGATTCAATAGCTCGATACATATCCTTCTTCATCATACTATCAATCCTCTACTGCTTTGAATTCTTACTAGAGAAAGCCTATGGATCAAAATCATAGATGATGGCTCCTACTGAAATCTCTCTAGAGGACTTCCTCCTATTGCTAAAAGCTCCCAGCATAGATGAAATACTATACCAGCCTCTATTGACGGTCTCTTTGATTGAGGAGGTCCTTCTAAACTTGGACTCTCCTCCAGTAATCATAGAGCTGGACCTCGATTCATAACATGATGGTTCAAATCATTCTTTAGATCTGGCCATCTTCTTTAGTCAGTATTGATCATCCAAACTCACCTAAATGATAGCCTCAATCTGTGTCTCCTCATCATCTGGAGTAGAGGTCTCCTCTGACTCTCTGGAGTGATACGAAGGTGGCTCTACAACTCGACGGTCCACCTCCATCCTCTTTGTTTTGCTCTCTCCTTTGTTGCTTTGAAATCAATGAAGTGCTTCTTCATCAGTTGCCAGACCTCCTAAGGGCATTTTTGGCATATGGCCACATCAGGATAACCATCAGTCAAGTGCTGCTTCAATCTAGTCACCTCTCTTTTTTGAACTCTGTGTTGTACCATGTGCAGCTCCAATGGTGCCAATATGAGAACATCTCGTCATGATCCAAACTAATATCACGCTTTGGATCTTTCTTACTCGATAGATTTATTTTTGTAAGTTTAACAAAGCATGTCAGTTTAATAATTAAGTAAAATAATAAAATTTATCATTCTAAAAAAAATCTAATTTTAAATATCTGAATAATATATTTCATACTTCTATTTTTTTTAATTTTATTTATATCTAATTTTTTTGTATTGAAAAATAATTTTAAATCTCATAAATTCAAAAAAATATGTTATGTAATACTTCTGAATTAGCTAAAATATAATACTAATTTTATATTTTTTAAAATTGATTACATATTTTTTAATTATTATT
>KE506607.1:95111-106424 GCA_000441515.1 Elaeis oleifera | reverse complement strand
TTGAAATCGAAAAAAAAATTATGTACTGGTACCGAACCGGTATGCTTTGGCATACCGTGTGTCGGTACGGTATGGTACAGATACCGTACCGTATCGGACCGGCACCGGCACGCCGTCCGGTACTAGTACAGGGAACCTTGGTTTCAACAATCACCAACCACCATGCATCTTCTATGACTTCTGCTATCCTCTGTCAACTTTGACTACCAAACATATTCCAGCACTAGCTCGCCTCATCCAAAGTAGGTGCCCCATGCCCCCTTCATCTGATCCCCGCTCTTTTTGGTCTCTTTAGGACCCTTGCCCTTGTCTATCATAATTCCCAATCTTTGGTATTGCTGTGTTTGAGTGTTCTAGTGTAAGGATAAGGTTCCCAAGGTTCGTCATTTCGGTACTGGACCCCATACCAGTAAAATCCTATTATGTTATCAGTATGCAATTTCGTACAACATGGTAGTATCGATATGGGGCGGTACAGTATAATGGTATGGTATGGTATCCTTGTACCAAACGATATGGAGTAGTACGACAAACCATGGTTTCAAGTCTAGATATCCTATCAATTACAGAATTGTTGTTACTTTACAAGATGTGATGGTGAAGCTAACACTTTTCATCGATAAGCACCATTTTACTATTTGAATATTGTCATTGGGTAAATGACGTTATGGTTTTGGCGTTTAATCTCAAAGATGGGAAACACAAGGATGTGGTTTGGTAGGACCTAATCTCAAAGGCAACAACTTACATGGTTGACCATCATCTGGCGTTCGAGACATGCAATTTGATGAACTCATTTGCAATTATTGTTCATGCATAATTGTGGTAGAACTACTCTCAAACCTATGATTGTTAATAAAGCACCTATGAAGAAATTGAATTGAAAGAGGCCTCTTATTCTTCCATCACATGGATGAAATTGAGCCAACGACATAGAAAAAGCTGATATATTCATGGAAGAACATAAAGAAGAGGACATGGAGAAGGAAGTTGAGCAAGAGGTTCAACCTTTGGTCTTTCATGGCTAGAAAAGAGTTTCATATATATGAAGATTTGATTCTTGAAGGTCTCTTGTTGAAGTAAACCTTTTGTCTACTAATAACGAAGCTCAACATCAAACAGAGCATGAATTCAAGATGATCATGAAGCCAAGATGAAGACACTGCCAAATAAGAAGAATGTTTCAAAGACTGCAACCAAATATTTAAGCTACACAAGTTCAAGTGGCGTTGAGTCTCTTTTTTTTCCCCCTTGTTTTCTGATACCCTTGGGGTGTTCCTTGTTTGTGACATGATAACCCTAAAGCCATTATGAGTTGCTGCTTGCTGGAACCAGCATGATGCAAAGATACTTCTGCTTTTTCATGAGAAATATAGCAATAGAAGAGTTAGTCTCTCTCTCTCTCTTTCTTTTTTTTTTTTGGTGGTGTCTGGCCATTTTAAGTTTTGGCTTATAGGGAATTGTGGTGCACGATTCCTTTGAATAAGGTCTTGTTAATGTTTGGTTGCTTTGCAAGAGAGGTGCTCAATATTTTTTAAAACTTTTTGCTCATTTATCACTTAAGTAGAATTTGGGTGATAGTTAAGAGATAGTTAAGAGAGAACTAATCTATTGAAGTATCATATATATGAAACATGCATAACTGTTGAAATTGGTAGTTACATAGAGAGCTTTTTTGGTCTTATACTTTGATTCAAACACCCTAAAACTCAAGCTTATAACTTCTATCATATTTTGGCTAAGGTTCAATAATTCTCAATGTCATCATTATTAGTTGTTTCTTTGTTGAATTTTGCACAAATTTACCTATCTTTTAGTATTTGTTTTACTTTCTTATATTTTCTCATCTATCCCTTCAAGTTCTATATATAGTATTTCCTTCTTTAACCAATTTTCTTTTATGTTCAATTATCATTGCTCCAATCATAGATTATCAAACCCTTTCAATTCGAAACTAAATGTAAATTGCATATGTGTACCTATCACTGTATAAATTTAGCCTAAAATTTAATGGGCGGGAATAGACTCATTCCACCTCCTGGGGCATGCTTATTTTTATTAGTTATGCACTTACACTAAGTTTGTCAGCATTATTTCAGATACCTTGTACTTTGCTTACTTGGTCAGCTATATTTGTTATGCATATGCATGGTGAGGAGTTTAGCGACTAGCTATTTGTTGATAACCATTTACAGGCTGTAGGGTGCCAGAAGGATGCTGTATTAGCATCCTTGTTCAAATGAGTAGATGGAGAGTGGACAGACAAAACATGTTTACAGTAAGTTCCTATGTGATTATTAATACATAAGACTGATCGAAGTGGTTCTGACATTTTGATTATACTGCAGTGGATTGTGGTGGCTTTGGACCTTTGGAGCATATCTTTTGTGCTACTTTTGCTCTTATGTTCTTTGATATGCTGTAATCTTGCCTCTCCTTTTCAATGTTGACTCATATGGTCATCTTTGCTGACTCACTTTAAGAAAGGTCCTTTGTTTGTATCTCTTACTAAGATTGTTTGGTTATCTTAAATTCTAAGATAGTTTAGGGGTATCTTGAAATTTGAAATCCCTTTCCCTGAATTTAGGCAACTAAGGATTGATCGGCTATTCAAATAGTAAGAGAGAAGGGGAATGAATGGAAAATGGATTGTTGATGAATCCTTTTTAAATGCCCATGGACAATTTCTGAAAGAGTATTGTAAGTTCATATATTAATTTGGTGGCATTGAAGAGGTAAGATGTTTAATTTCGAGGTTGCTTATTGAAGAAATGTGAGAATTAAATGTGACAAGGTAGAGAAGAAAGGTTGACATAAACAGAGGTTGTGAGAAAAGAAGTGAAATTACAATAGAGGCTGCCTTAGGCAGCAATTCTTGCTGAAATATGAGGGTATGTAAAGCCCATGGCAAATAGTTGGGATAAAGCTTGATGATTATGATTATGGTTATCATAGAGCAAAAATCAGTGGAAGCCTTATAAGTTTGTAAGTTCATAAGGCTCAATACCATACAGGCTAAAGAATATGTAATTAGGGGATAAGGAATCATACTTTGTTCCTTGGTGGTATGTGTCTTCTGCTTAGCTTTAGGTAGTGGTTCATGATTCCACTAGAAGAGTCCTGCTCAAATGTAGAAAAGCTGTATTGAAACAAGAAAGTGTTCTCCCGATCGAAGATCTAATCATTATGAGATTATTCACTGCAGGTTGAATTATTGGGTCCTCAATCAATAAATGCAGATCGCGTTCCACCAGTTAAGGTGATTTCATTGTGGCAGTGTCATCAAAATTTTATTTCATGACCAAAGATGTCCTCATCAAAAAATCATTCAATGGATTGCTGAGATCAAATTTGGAGAAACAAATGGTAGTGCTTGGATCATGAAATCATAGATCATCATGAGCATGCTTGTCATACCGAGTGCTGCTTGATGAAGAAATCTTACAGGACAAAAGCTTGGAGGTCCTACTATTAAATGGGGATGAGAGCATATTACTCATGTTGATAACTGAAAATGATTATTTTGAGAGAGAGAGAGAGAGAGAGAGACCAATTCTATAATTATCGAGGCTCAAATTCTTGGAGATGCACCATCCAAGACTCAAACCCAGAACCAATGGCTGCTGAGCAACAGGGTGTTACTACTAGAGTAGGCCCTGGTTCAAAAGTTAACTAGGCATGCTTGGACTTGTGTTCTCCATCTTGATCAGAAACATTGCCTAATATTGCTTGATTGATTCTATAACACGTAATGCTGTCCAACTCTTTTAAATATCATGATGTGCTGAGTTGAAAGCTCTATGAACTTACCTACCATGAATTGTGGGTCAGAAAGCAGTACTTCTTAAAGAGTCAAAAGAGATCTTGGGGAACCGCAATCAGTTCTATCTGCTTCTCCCTTGTTTACCATAATTCTTGATGTTATTTCTAAGTTATAGTTTTCGTGTATACTCTCACATGAATCTTATTTTATAATGTCCGTGGTTATTGAGAATTATGAATCTATTTCTGAACAACTGACTTACAATCTTGCAGGACTAAATTGATGCAGCCTGATGAACGTATAAACGGGAGGAGCTTTGGCTTTTAAGTTAGACAGATACCTGGACAATTATTGATGAAAGCAAGTTCTCTTTGGAACAAGCAAGTCCCCAAAGTGCCTAAAGATGAAACAAGTGAGAAAGTTTGACAGGCACATACGAAACAATAGAAAGCAGCCAAAGTGTGGTCGGTTGTACTCAAAGGTAAATCAGAAACAGTCCCTAAGCTGATAAATCAGCAACTTAGCTGAAATTATAGTAATGTCCTTTTCTTTCTTTTCTTGTTTTGGTCACCGTTAATTGTATTGAACATGCCATTAATTGTAAATAGACTTTATCTTTTAATAATTCAATCATTATTTAGATAGGCTCGAGTCTGGATCCTAATATGTATAAAAATTATTCATGAATGTCTTTTTATGTCTCTGCATGACAAATCTGGACTATCCTTTCTAAGTTTTTCTTGTTCCTAAAAATCAAATTAACAAATAAGATGGTGGTGACATAGAACTTCTCCAGTCTGAGATTGTACTAAGGTATATGTAGTAAGGTAAATTCTGAATTTGCACTTGTGTTGGAATTTACCAATCCAATTTCGCTTCCATTGTGAATTTTACTCTTCTATTACTAGAATGTTTTTTGAAAGCATTTAGCTTAAAATGTTTCTTCATAAAAATCAGTGATGGCCTCCTAGAATGAAATTCACATTGTTGATTATGAGTTCCAGCATCCAAATTTGCTAGAAACCAAAATTATGTATTTTGGAGGTTTCTTGTCCATGCACCAAGCATATGCGAAATGAATTATGACAATGTAGATGGTGTACAAAAGTAATTCGGAGTTGTAAATTATGGAATTTGCAAAAAGAAATTGTTGATTTGATCTAAATATTTTATAAGTTATACATAACAAATTCAGTTGATTTGGATGTTTATGGTCTACAATTTTAATCAAAAAAAAAAAATTGTAGATCATGATGTTTAGTTTCTAGCCACTTCCTGATGTTGTAGAATATCCCATTTGTATTGAATATCCCCATTTGAATTTATCATGATGTTGAGAGGGATGTTATTGAATTTCATTGAAAAGCACTTGAGATCAAATACTTTCAAAAGCATTCTGTGTGTATGCATGGGGGCACATGTATCTGCATGTTGCGCGCATGTGGGGAGCAGTCATGGTTATGTTAGAAGACAGCATCAAGATGAAACATCTACAACTCTACACGTGTGGACACTTTTTTCAATCTTTATCATCAATCTACGTGGATATGCATGCAAATGATTTTCAAAGCTTATCCAACTTCTAACACCTGCATAAACTTGGAAATACACTTCATACATGGACATGATTATGTGCATTGCTTAATTAATTCTTTCCCCAGATTGTCGGAGATTTGGTTTAGACCTAACTAAAAAACCATTGATGGCAATGATATGCCTAGAGTCATCCAGGACCTGATTTTGCCCGACTCTTTAGCTTATGTTTTACACCAAAACTAATTAATTATACAACCAGTTTACCCAAAAGAAGGAAAAAAAAAAAAAAGAGAAAAGAGAGAAGATAAATCCGAACAGAAATTTTATTCTTTCTTGCTTGATTGATAAGCCAGATGAGGACTCATGGCTGGATTTTAATGTCTTGATGTCTCTGATTTGATCCTGAAGATTTATGCTTTTAGAGGTGCATGACTTGGTGGATTCCTTTACTATTAAGTTGGCTTGTATTCTTTCTTGTTGGAACATTCCAAACATTGACAGACACAGGCAATTAGAGGCTTAAACTGATGACTGCAATGCGCATAACCGAATAATTGAGTACTGCTATTTGGATCTTGGACTCTAACATGAATGCTAAACACCGAGAAACAGCCCTACCAAAATTAATTCGTGCGGGTCAGCAGGCTGATCTGGCGTTATATTTTTGGCCAATGCTGAAATTACTAGTTGTCCACCACTTGCCCAGGCGTACCATGAGGCAGTAAGCCAAGGAAGTTCCCTTTGCAGTTGGAACCTTTGGAATAGAAAGAGGTTTACTTGAAAGATCCGTGAAGTGCAACGGATAAATAATAAGCATTTCGGTCATATAGCTCTTATCCGTTAGTGCATCAAGGAATCTGTGTCGAAGCATGCTTAGAATGTTTCTTTTAGCGTTATTAGAGTCGGATGTTGGTGTTGTATTTTTCTGTTGGATGGTTGATGTTGTATTGGATGATTGCGAACCAGCTGCGTTGGCGTAGGCGATTGGCCCGCATGATGGGGTTGACACCTCGGGCTGGGTGCAGGATCGCGTGCATGCAGGGGTCCCCCACCACCATGCATGCTAAGGACGAGTAGATGCTCTCTCTCTCTCTCTCTCTCTCTCTCAAAAAGGGAAGGAAAATGTTTATGGGATTTGTTTGAAGGACCTAGGAAATCCAAGGGGAAAGATAAGGGAAGGAGCTTATGTGAACCACCTTGCTTATATTATTGATGGCTTGTATTGGAGGTTGTAGAATTCAATTCATAGACTCTTAGAATGGGAGGTGGTGGGATATAGCAATAGCTTGTGCCATTTCTTCCATTTTTCTCCATCGATCTGTAGCTTGTAGCTAGCTTTCCCATTGCTCAACTGTTTGGCATGGATTGATACATCGTCGATGAGCCTCAACCGAGGGAGAATTCTTTGAAAAAAGAGAAACAAAAGGTCTGTAAGCATATCCACTTCTGGTAATTTAAAATGGTACAGTGAAGTTACAGTAATAAAAGAATTCAGATGGCTAATTCCATCACCTTGAACAATTATGATGGAGCACCTAAACTGAGTTACGCTATTTATCGATATATCTAAATATCTTTGGATAAGTAAAGTAGCGCTTTCAATTCAAACAATCATCAAACATAGCTAAAATATGCATGGAGTTGATGACTGTGGAAATACCAGTGCTTCTTCTCTTAGGCTTGTGGTCTCGGCGCATAGCATACGCTCCTCCAGAAATAAAATCCTTGCGTGAGATAAGAGATTTTGGTAGTATTTTAAGAGGCAACAAGTTGTCTGAATATGGAAACTCATTCTTTCTCCAGACCTCCTACCCAGCAACATACATAAACAAGAATTTTGAGTTGTTAAACCACTTCTGCATGGCAATTTCCATGGACAGGATGATTGGGGTATCAAAATTATCCCAAAGTACAGAAATAATTGATTACAACTATTCTGCCACATGGATTTTGGACCATCTAATAAAACATCGCCACATCATTCAATGAGATTAAAAAAAATCTAGCAAACGTTGGATTTAAAATGAATATCAATCAAACCAGGAAGTTTTGAAATTTTGAATCACCAATAATTTCATATATATTTAGTGGATGGTATAAAGTCCATGTGATAAAATAGTTCTAATCAATAATTTATCTCCAAAGTGATACACAAATAGGCAGTCTCATCTGCAAAGTTCTTGCTCGTGTGCCAAGGTTCAACCTTGGAGTGAGGTCAGAAGGGGTTGGCTGGCCATAAGCACCACAGAAACAAAGAAAAAAAAAAATCCAGGGTTTTTCCGGTTCCACCCACTTTTCCTCTAAACACCTTTTAGCCATCCTTAGATCAGCAGTATTATGGGGGATTTTGAGATGATTAAAAATGAACAAATGCAAACCATGCATCAACTCTAAGAAATGACTAATTAGCTATTCTTTTTACTTAACCAATTGACTAATTTTCGGCAAATTCAGTTTGCAATAGAAAGTAGATTTTTTTGTTGAAATCAATTGTTATGAACTCACATACTTAGGTTCACTTTATCATCTCAAAGTATGTGCCCTATTTACTTGGCCTAAACACAGATGACATAAATTCCTGGACAAAATGTAGGACAAGGAACAGAGTGGGCATATGAGGAAAGAGGGGCATCCTAGAAAAGGAAAAGCATGGCAAAGAGCAGCAGCATCGTTGTCTCAAGACCAGCATGCCATTCCCTCCAAATAACTCCAAGACAAAAGAGAAAATCGAGTGATGTGAAAGAGAGCGAGCTTACAGTTTAGAAGCATGCCGGGTCTTCCCCACTCCCCACTAAGGATTTCATCAAACCCCAATATTATTGCCTTCCAATCCCTTTGTCCTTATTCCACCCATAACATCACCACCTCACACAAGATTGGAGACCATTCATATGATACATCAAAGCATGAAAACATGAGGTGCATCCTTTTCATAGCTAAACCCAAGATCTCCTCACGCCTCATTAAGAACTGGGTTGGATCAAGGTTTCACTAATGATGTTACATATCCCACAGAAGTTGTTATTAACCATCAGAACAGCCATTACGAATTCAATCCTGTATGATTTCGAGTGACTTGCTCCTGAAATAATACCTGTCATGATAACTGTTATGACAGTACGTTAACAGAAAAATTGGAAAATTAACAATACCATCGTGTCCGGTTCTTCAACTAATAAACAATTATTCAGCTGATACGATTGTTTAGGGCAAAAAAAGAGAGAAAAATTGAGTTTTCAAAAATATTTATTAAGGAAATGGTATTGATTAAAATAATGGCTGCATGTGGGCCATCGGAATATTACACAAACCTGTTATAATGTCTTTCATCTTTTGTCCAATGCTATATTTAGGTAACATAACAGAGAAACACAAAACCATTATAATTTCTGCTATTTTAAACCTTAATTTGGTTAAGTACCCAAAGCCTCTGGTCAATTTACAAACAACACCAACCACACCACTAGGAATATGCCAAACTACACTGCACGCAGGGCATTCAAAACTTTCCTTTAGACATCTATGGGGAACAAAGATGAACCCAGCGTCTGCACTTGGAGGATGTTCTGGGTGGTGCATTTTAGATTGGTTCCACGAAACTTCCATCACACAAAAGAAAAAAAAAAAAAGAAGGAAAAAAAGAACGAGAAATTACAGAGCATACTTTAGCAATACAGAATTTTCTTTTAGATCTTCTCCAGAATATTTGGGTCCCAGGATGCCATACTGTGAAACAAAGATGCTGTTATAAAAGCAATGGTTCAGACTAGATTGCGAACCACTGTCCAAGCTCCAGTCTGGATCGGTTCATTTGGGTCATTCAGTCAGTCCAGGACATTTTACTGGACTAAACAACGAAAGAAACAAAAGGGATGATAACTCTTTCCTCCGAAACCCACTAAAAGGTTATTTCTTTCAAGGCAAGGAGTAGGCGACAAACCCATCACACAACTTCATATTCTCCTCCAAACTCGACTCCAAATGCTAACCTCCACCCTCCCTTGGACTATGCTCCCACCCCTATCTCCCTTTCAAAAAGTGGCTTTACTCCTGCTCCCATCCACTAACCCAACTCCTTAGATAGCCCCCAGAGCCTTTCCTTCTTGGCCGTTGCAGCTCCTCAGTTGATTCTCCTCTCTCATTGACATCATCCAGGAACAATCAAAGGGCACAAAATCATATAAAATAAATGCAAGAGGACACCATCCATTCCCTATAAATAATAGGCACGGCCATCCCTCAGATAGATCCTTAAGACCAAAGACACTCCCATCAATCCCAACATCTCTCATCCACCAAGCTACTGTGCTTTGGAGTCTCAGTTCACACTGGCATCATGGGGAGGCAAAACAATGACCCGATTGTCCACTCTTCCATTGCCCTCCTGCAGGAGAGATTCAGGCAACTACAGAGAGTCAAAGAGATGAGGGAAGAAAGAGAGCTCATAAGAGTGCCTGCAGCTGATGGGGATCGCCCAAGCCCGGGTGCCTACTGCGAGCAACCCAAGTGGTTCTTTCATCCGGATTTGATCCGTCCTTCCCAGCCTCTCCAAGCTCCTCCATCCCAACAGCTTGATACACAAGGCAATCGCACTCAATTCGAGGACCTTGAGATCTCACTCTCAATGAGCCTGTGGCCTAACGAGCCCAGAGACAATGGCTCAGTTCGCCACAACGAAACAGATGTTGATACTTCCCTGCACCTGTAACAATCTCAGATTTCATTTCATTTCCATCCTTGGTTTCGTTACTTCCGTGGTGCTTTATTTCTTATTTCCTATCCTTCTCCAGTGATGTAAGAGGAATGAAAAGATAGATTCCGAGTGCAATGTAATTACTAGCTATCTTTACCATAATGATCATCTGTTGTATTGTTATTAATCACATAACAGTTTAAGCCTTCCATTGTACCCTGCAATTGGACTTGAGAAGGGTGGCCTTCTTTCATCTTCCCCTGGGGATCAGATGGATTCTTCCTTTTGATAACTTTGGTGGAAACCAGACGTTTTATACCTTTTGTTTCCAGGTCTGCAACTTTATTATTGTGAATTGGCTTAAAACGGACTCTGCTGACTTTTCTGGCATTAGCTTCCATTATCTGCACATATTAGCAACCACGTGAGGTACAATGAAAATAAATGGCATAGTCAACATTATAGTAGATTTCTAATCTCCCAGTAGGATAACTTGAAAGAAGCTCCACTAAAATCAAATGATAACTACAATGAAAGCATTGCTCCCTTACATACTGTTAAAAAAAATCTGTGAATTCAGCAACCCTTTTTTTAAAAGTAATCGACTTCACTAACTACAATTGAACAAGGAGAATCAGGACGTGAAGCAAAGAAGAATTACACCTAAAGAAGTTAAACTAGCAGAAGTGGTTATCTTGGAAAAAAATTATCTTCAAGCATTCTGATGAATGGCCACTTAACTCCTTGAATCATAAGCTAACTGTGAATTTGGTACGATGCAATCTCTTTCATAATACAAATAGGTTAATATGGACATAGAAGAGATTAAGAATTCAAATTAAATGTTCATCAAGTCTCTATATGTGCTAAGTCTTATCGCCTTTCTTCTCCAAAATAGTCCTATGGATGCTCTCTTTCTTACGTTAAGCAGAATATGTCTCATTTATCTTTACATTTACAAACTATTTTCATCTACAAATATTCTATAATTCAACTTAAATTTGAATTTAACTATACAAATTACAAAAAGCTCTTACGCTACCCCTAAGTGGCATCAATTTGTTAGGAACAAATTATGAAACTTTAACCTAAGGTTTTAAGTCCCGGTGGGACAAGGGATGTCCTACCCATCCCGGCCATCCTGTCTCGTACCTATGAGAAACGAGACTGAGATGGGGTTGGGACTCTGAAATCCATTCATGCAAGGAGAGAAGAAGAAAGAGGAAAGAAGAACAGAAGAAAGATAAAGAAAGAAAAGGTGAAAGGAAGAAGAAGAAGAAGAAGAAAAAGAAAGAAAGAAGAAGAAGAAGAAAGAAAGAAA
>KE506607.1:59249-83197 GCA_000441515.1 Elaeis oleifera | reverse complement strand
CAATAAAAAGACAATGTCAGAGGTCCCGGACCTCTGGTTCGGCGGGAGAGCTCGGCCCCTCCGGAAAATCATCTGCGGGGGGTACGACGGCGGTGGAAGGTTCGGCGGAGCAACCCCACCTCCGGTTTAGACTTCTTTGCAGGTCCCAGCGGCGACCGCGGCACCCTCGACTCCAGCATCTCCGATGCCGGCGGATTTTTGCAGCAACAAGAACGATTTCATTTTTGAGGATATGATAGAAAATCCTCAGTCTCATCAGAAAATTTGATCAATCATCAACAAGATTTGCAGTTTTGAACTTATGATTATTTATCACCTAGCTCTTTCTCACATGGGTTAGGGAGACGGGATTCAATTTTGGTTGGAATCAGCCCTTAAGGGATGGGGTGTCTATAGGATAGAGAAGGGAGGATTGGCACTTCCTAATACGAAAAAAAGGGATCATTAAGGTGCAAGTTGTCTTGAATATGCATCAAATTCAAATTATCTAAGTGGAAAGCAAGTCATACCTATGGCTTTTCCACCATTGGATGTTTAGTTTAGAGATTTTGTGATATAAACTTGTACCTTTCTGTTTTAAATTTCTAACTGATCATTAATGTTATATCTGGATAAATCTTTAAAGTCTATGAAATTGACATGTGTTCTGAATGTTATACAATCTACAGAATGACCATGTAAAGTTCCGAAGTTTGCTGTGTGAAAATCAATTGTTGGCTCAGTGATTCCATCTTAAAATCATCTACCATGTGAAGTTCCGAGAAGTAGGCATTTGCAATGAAAGGTTCAGCGATTCCATCTTCATCACCTCCCATCAAATCATCTCCAACTTCTCGAGATATGTAATTCTCTTAATGACCTTTATCTTGATTTCCGTACATCACTAATTTGGTACAAATAATAATTTTGACATATGAAGTCTACATCCCAATAGAAACACTTCTACATTAGTGGTCGATAGACACATATTTGCGATGTCTTTGGTATCTTAGTGATATTTGGTCTATATTACTGGACTATTGGACCCTCATAAAAGCAAGGACAAGACCCTATGTACTAATACCAGGCCTATGGCTCGGATGCACCAGACCTAGGCCAGGCCGCACCATGCATGGGCACCACCTTAGGCAGATCCATGGTGCAGTCCGGAGCATACACCGCCCTAGGCAGTCCCACAAATTAGAGAAGAAGGGAATGGGGCCGAGTGTTCTTTTCAAGAGCTCCCTCTTGTTCGCACTCATCCCTCTCTCCCCCATCTCGTGTACTTCCTCTTCCCCTCCCCAATAAGAAGAAGAGAAAGGAAAAGGGTGCCAAGCCCTCTCTTCCCTCATTTTTCCCCTCCTCCCACTGCCTTAGTCTCTCATCTCTCATCTCTTATCTCCTTTTCTCTTTGCAGAACAAGAAGAAAACTGGAGAAAGAACAACAAGGCTAGTGCTTTGGAGGAGAAGAATAGAAGGGAAGCATCGGCCTATAGAAGCCAACATCAAGGTAAGACCCAAATCTTTTCTTTGAATCTGATTCTTGAGATTGTAGGACTAAATCTTGAAAGGTTTAGGGTAAGATGTAATGTAATTTCTAAAATTTCAGAAAGATAGGATAGGAATGAACTAGGGGAAAGAGAACACACTGTAAATTAATGGTAATCTCAGGGCGGACAGATTCTGCCCTGTTAAAATCCGGAAACTTTAAGTCATAATTGGCTGAATATTTAATTGGAAGTTGTTAACTCACGGATCAATCAATCTGCAAACTTTGAGAATTTTTAGCTAGGTCCAATAAATCATGGCCTGATGTGCAGGGCATGGCAGAACAGAATATTGATCCGGTAGTTGATTAGAATTGTGCTTATATTTAGTATTTTGGTATGATGTTTGGTGACATTGTGCTAATGGTTTTATTGGGATCTGAGCAGTTTCAAGTATTATTCCATAAAAGAAGTATGAGAAATCTTTATAATATAAGCTGTCCATAAAACAGGGAAGATTATAGAATCCTGATTTGGATTAATTATCGCACCAATAGATATGAAATTACCTTCCAAAATATAGTATAATAGAAGTGGGATGGGTTTACCTGATAAACTTAAATTTGGTAATTTAGGGTGTTTCTAGAGGAAGGAACAAAATTTTTATTTGATCAGCTCGTAATGTATAGACTTAGAAGCTGCAAAATCCCTAGAATTAGTTAAGTATGAAGAGTTGGATAGATAGAACTAGCATTTAACTGTCGATTACTTTGTTTAGGTTGATTTGAAATTAGTGTAAATTTGCAAGACATTTGGTTACGCAAAAAGCTAAGTAACCTCTACCTAATCAAAGTAAAATATAAACAATGTGTATAGATCTAGAAGTATGTTTTGTATTAATTATCGTCAACTGTTTTGGAAGTTTTACTGTTTATTTTGTGTACTTTTAAAATTGGATCAAGCATGAATTTAGCATACTAGTGAGATTTTGAATATACATGATATCCGAGCATTTTGATAGTCATGAGGTCTTCATAGAATTATTCCAATTAAAATAATTTTGGGAACTTCTACATGAACCTATGAAATATGTATATTGATGTGCTTAAATGAATAAATTTGGAAAGTCATTTGAATATCATTTATTCAATTTTGATATTCATCTATTGGAGTGGATTTGCACATGGTGAGCCAAATTGTATATTGACAAAGTATGACAATGTTGATTACATAAATTGGATTTATGTATATTGAGTGAACACTTAGTCTGACTAGGATTTGGACCCTGCCAAACAGGGGTTGTACATTAACTATGGCATTGATTGTTCCAGAGCAAGATTTCTATGGACCTACTCTGCGCAGGTTAAATGCAGTAATATAGACCTACTCCATAGGGGTTAAGTGTAGTACCATTGATGTACTCCATAAGGGTTATCTGTGGTACTATAGGCCCTGTCATAGGGATTATATGTGGCCGTAGTTATATAAATTTTGATAAAAACACCTTTGGAAGTACATGATTAGAAGATATTCATTGAAACTTTGGTATGCTAACCTTGGTTTTATTACCGTTTTCAAAATGCTCTTTGGATTATATGTAAGTTATTGATTTGGAGTTATACACATGATTTTGATTACAAAATATTGCTTTGCTAAACAAGTTATTTGCATCATGTTTGCTTGATTCCTTTGATTATGTTCTCATTACTTACAAGACTATTAGCTTATTGTATTGATTTCTATATTTTTTTCAGAGTCCGAGGTGTTTGAATGGATAGAGGTTGGATTGTGAGACTAGAGTGAGGATTTAGTTAGCTACATTAGGCCTACCTTTACAATTTTGTTAGAACCCTCTCAATGCTGCTATATGTAGAAATATGTGAATTATGTTGATTAAGTTACCTGAATATGGAATTATGAATGCTTTAGAATTTGAAATACTGTCTCTTGAAAATTTAATAAGAATTGAAAAATTATGATTATTATCCTGCCTATTTTAGTGTCTTATTCACCTTGTATGCTCATGGGACCTTATCCTGCGTGTGCGCAGCAAATTGTTGCATCCCTCAACTTAAGTTAGGTTGGGGGCATGACACCCTATTTCTTATGAAATCAACAATCTCCATTTAACCGATTCTCATTGAAGCATGCTTGTTAACCAGACTCAAATTTGGAGGCTTTTGGCCTCCAATGGAGGTTAGGGCTCCTTGTATAAGTAAGATTGAAACTCTATATTGTGAAATCAAAGATCTAATTTTGGTTAAGTCCATGATCTTTTATTGAAGTATAGCCAAAGGCCTACTTCATGTCCAGAGGCATTTAATCTCCACTAATGGAGCCTAAGACTCCTTATCAAATAGATTTGAGAACCCATTTTAATTGTGAGATCTAATCTAATTTATAAAGGAAACCTAGGAGGTGTTTGCTTTGGACAATTGAGGTCTGGAATGGGAATCGGAATGGATGACTCCCATTCCAGCCATTTGGTTGGAGGGAGTTCCATTCCGATTCCTATTCCAGAGAGGAATGGGAATGGCCCAATTCCCCGATAGCTGAATCCAAACTATTTCTAGCAGAGTCAAAATCTCATTCCACTGGAATGAGTCAAAATTCGAAGATGTTGCAAGCGAGGGAGAGGAAACGCTTGATGAGGCCCTCGACGTTGGTCCTCGTGGCGTGGACGCGGTCGTTGCTAATGGTGTCGAGAGAGTAGATGGAGGTGATGAGGTCCTCGGCGACCTGCCAGGCTCTGGGGTGCTTGGTGCTGCGGAGGCGGCCGGTGAGCTGGAGGCTGGCATCGTTCTCAACAGCACAGGCGGCGAGGGTTGCCTCACCCTAAAGCTGGCAGCCACAGTACAGGAGATGCTACTCCGTGATGAGGATGCCGATGATGGATTGGAGCTGATCGATCATGGAGTCTACGGTGTCGTTCCGGCAGACATGGATCACGATCGTGTTTTGGGACATCAGTCGAATGAAGAATGGAGGGTCGAGGAGTAGGAGGAGGAGGTGGAGGAGGAAGAGGAGGAAGGCTGAGGCCTAAACTAAAAGGGATGATCGTCGCTGACGAGGAGGATGAGGAGCTAAGCTTGTGCATCCTTAGAAGGGAGAAGGAATCTTGGTCGTCGTCATCGTTGGAGTCGTCGACGACGGCGGCGAAGGGAGAGGAGGAGAGCATAGTCCTCCAGCTTGCGCTTGTGGTGCTAGTCGAACCGCTGGCGGAGGCGGGTGATGGGGGTGTAGAACTCACCAGAGCCAAGGGAGGACATCGCCGGAAGGGATGCAATCGCGGCGGCGGAGGGAGGAGGCGAGAAGGGAAGCCCTAAAATTTCACAACAACAGAAATGGCGAGGGGGAAAGGAAGAGATTTTAGGGATTCTTTTGATTTCATTATCAATTTTAAAATAATTAATTTTAAAGATTTTAGTTAAAATAAAATGAAGATTTGAGCTGACTTGAGCGAAACAACAATAACCGAAATCATCCATTCCGATTCCGATTCGGGTCGCAAACAATTCCGATTCTGATTCGGATCGCATTCCCATTCCGATTTCGATTCCAATTGCGAACCAAACACCCCCTAGTAACTTTTGATTCAAATATAGGCAAAAGGCTTACTTCATATTATGGGGTTAATTACCTCTTTTAAATAGAATCTAACAAAGCGCTTGGTTCGTAAGCAAAATCAGAATCAAAATCAAAGTTGGAATGAAATTTGAATCCATAAAGGAGAGTAGGGATTGAGTTTTATATAGATTGGGCAATTCCCATTCCACCCCGAATCAAAATCAGAATTAGAATGGGACTCCTAGCCAAACGGTTGGAATGAGAGTCACCCATTTCCATTCCGATTTTAGACCTCCACTCCCTCCAACCAAGCACCCCCTAAGACTCTTGATAGAAGAAGGGTTGAAGCCTTTAGACCAAGGTTTCAGAAACCGGTACTGAGACCCGTACTGATTCCTGCTCGGTACGTACGGTACAGTACCATACCATATCAACCTGTACCGACATTAAAAAATCAAAAAATTCTCATCCACCACCACTAAAAAAATCGCACTGAACCGGACCGAACCAAACCCGTACCGCACCGAACCGGACTGAACCATCCGATTCGAGCGATTCAGGCAGCGTACCGGATTGAACCAACCAGTTCAGTCCGACACCCCTTGTTTTCCGAAAATAAGGCCTGAACCGGATCGGCTAGTTGCCGGTTTGGCTCGGTTCGCCCCATACCGGCCGGTTCGGACAGGTACGGCAAACCCTGCTTTAGACTCTCAATAGAAAAAGGGTTTAAGCCCTACATTTGATTATGCGACACAAAATAGCTTTCTTGTGAATGAGAAGAAAAGGAAAAGGAGAAGACATGGAGCGCATGGTGGGACAGCAACTCAACTTTCCATGAAAACAAACTAGTGATTAAAAGAAAGCATGTTTGCATTCTATAATGTATTTATAGACAAGCCAAGGAAAACAACTTGGCAACCATATATGTCTTAGATGGCTATTCTTTTGACCTTTCAATTCTAAGCCAGCCAGCCCCTTCCAATCCTTTCAATATATATTCTAATGGTGTGGTTGTTCCCATCTTTAAGGAGTGGTTGCTGAGGCTTTCCAACTACAATTGGCTCTAGGAAGCCCCTTGGGATACTCATTTTAGGGCCAGATCAAATTGATACCATTGCATTATAAGTTCAGCCTTTAGTAGCAGTAATAGAATAGTAGCATTATAAGTTTAGCCTTTAGTTTATGAGTTTCTTCTATAACTTAGTGCAGTAATACAATATTTCAGACTATAACTGGGGCTTTTATAGTTATGAGATGATAAGTTCTCTATATTCGATCCACAATACTTTTAGAGCCATCAAACCTTAGGTTACCTTAATTAGATGAACTGAATCATTCAATCTAGTCCATCTATTGATCCATGAGGCTTTTGGTTCTATCAGACTGTATGTTACTTTAATTAGATGTACTAAATGGTCAAATCTAGTCCATCTACTAGTCTACAAGTTTTTAAGAGCCATCAAAAAATAAGTTGCAAAAATTAGATGGACTAAACAATTTAATCAAGCCCTTCAGCCATCTGCAAGGCTTTTAGAGCTGCTAGATCATAAGTTGCTTCAATGAAATAGACTTAACAATTTAACCTAATCTACCTATCAATCCATGAGGCTTTTAGGGTCACTGGATAATAAGTTACTTTAATTGGACAGAACAAAAATTGATCTCGTCTATCTATTGATCAGTGAGGCTTTTAGAGCCCTTGGATTGTAAATTTGTTTCAGTAGATGGAAAATAGACTTAACCTAGTCCATCTATTGATAATGATGGTGGTAGTGACAATAAAGGCATATTGTGCATTTTATTTATATTAGTAGGCCTAGGGCTCCATATTTTGAGTCAAATTAACATATCCTACAGACTTATCAGTAGCATATAATTGTGTTGAATAATTAAACATGTTGTTTTATCTTGGATGTGATGTATACAAGCTTATGGATGCTGAAAATTGAACTCTTAATATCCTTACATGTTTTCTTTAGTTAAAAAGAAAGGCTACATAACCCTATTGTACAAGTGGAGGGCCCATAGATGGTGACAACCACATAAACATAGGAAGCTAGGAGAGGAAGAGGCATCGGCCCTCCCTGTCTCTTTCCCCGTATGTGGAGCTGACTGCTGAAGGGATATCCAGTGTATAGGCAGGAATGGGAAAAATGTTTGGATATTTGGAGAAAGAACTGGTATTTTATCTGTTTCTTGGTTTCCTAAGTGCTGTTCTTTGCTTCCCCAGCATTCTTCTTTCCTTCTTAATCTTCTCTCTTCCGTAGTATTTCTTTCCTGTCTTTTCAATAGATTTCCTTTTGTATTAACTTCCTGGAAAAATCTATTGTATTTACCATTTCACACAATTATTACTGGAAGTACAAGCTTTTGAACTCTTTCTTCTTTTCATTTGCTTCCTAGTAACTGCCATCACATTCATGACTTTTACAGTTTGGTGCATGCTGGAATTTCAAGACAGCCCCAAAGTCCCCCCCTTTTGTTACAACAGTGGAATAGAACCATAGGAAATTCAGTTCTAAAGGCTTCCAGCACCAGCAGGTTTACGCTTGCTGGAATTTCTCGACAACACCTAGAAATCCACTAGCAAGTTGCAACCTTTACAATCATCATGAAGAGGTCTCCAAAGTCCTTTTTCAGTCCTAAGACTGTACCACTATACATACATTTTACATACTGCAGAAAGCTGCAAAATTGAAGATTTTAATATCTGCTGCTAAAAAAATTGTGAATGGTTAGTATGCAGACTCTTAAACCTCAACCCAAACTTTTGAAGAACAATTAGCACCTCAACCTCACTAAAAGGGTTAGCAAATATTGTGCAACCATAGACTGCAACAGAGAGTCTCCTAATATAACAACCGTAAATGCTATGGAAATTTTCTAAGCAAAAATAATTAACAACAATTTCTTCATGACATGTTGGCAAGGTGGTTAACCATACAACTTGCTGAACCCAAGAAAAGTATGGTTTTCTGAGTCAGATATACATCAGTGACAGTGAAAAAGAAATTATTATAAATTATTTAACAAGCAATTGAAGGTGAATGGTGATAGATGAGATCATACTTCATGATGCTTATTTTTCAGAACACAATAGTGAAAAAGGCTGGTAGGCCATTTTATAGGTAATGATATAAATTATATCATAATGTTGTAAATATATTATATTAAACACAATGATTAAATTAAACAATTCAATAGAGATGATCATGAAAGCATACCTCAAGTTCATATGTTTGATGTGTCTCCTTATTGTGATGATTGTATTCAGTATCTGTGTATTCACTATTTTCTTCTTGGTTTTCCTTCTCAACTACCACAACAGTCTTCCCACCTTCTTCTGGTATATATCCAAAAGACTCGCAGATGAAACCAGATACCGTCTCATATTGATGATCCTGTAACAACAAAATAGAAGTGAACTTCCAAAAGTAACTTGATCAGTGCAACATTTATTCCATAGATGGTAAAACTTGTTCTGAAGGTACATATTAGTATGATATCCATGATAAAAGTGAAAAGCATGCATACTCACAAGCACAACGAACTTATCAGATTATTAAATTAATTTTATCGGAAAACTAGAAACACACAAATCTGCAGGTAAAGATGTTTCATGTGGACTCTGCAAGTGAAACTTAAGTTAAAGCTATTGCTAGAAGCCAGAGAACAAAAGGCTCAATTTAGGCTAGACAAGGCTGAAAGACTTTGACTAATTTAGCATGGAATAAATTTCGTATATGATTTTCTCATTGAATCTTGCTGTTCAGTTGTTTATTTGTAATATCCATTCCGGATTGGAAGGTAGATTTTCGCAAACCTGAATACGGATGCCAACCAAGGTTCACCGAACCATCCCGAATTAGATGGTTCAGGGTATTCCGAGCCATACCGGCGGCAAACCGGGACGGTTCGGCCGAGCAAATCAGAACATCGAAAGGAGAGGGGGAGAGAGAGAGAGAGGAGGAAGAAAGAGGGGACGATGCCAAAGGAGGCTGGTGGTGGCCCGTTGAGGCTGTCGGAGGGCCACGGAGGCCTCTGTAACTCGGTGTCGCCCAATAGGGCATTTAATCAAGAGAGAAAAAAGAGAGGAGCGATGGTACCAAAGGGAGGCACAGCTGGCGGAGAGGCTATCGAAGAACACCGGATGGCTACCATGGCCATCGGACAACGAAAAATGCGCGGAAAGAGCCGCAGCCACGGAACAGGAGCGATCGTCCCTGTTCACTCGTGTTTTTTAAAAATAACGATAAATAGTGAAGCCAGCAACGGATTTGCCGGCTTCACTTGAGTGAAGCCAATGAAATCCATTGCCAACTTCACTGTTTGAGAATTTAAAAAAAAAAACTTAAAACAGTGAAACCAGCAATGGGTGTGCCAGCTTCACTTTCGAAAATTTTTTTAAAAAAATTAAAACAGTGAAGCCGGCAATGGGTGTGCTAGCTTTACTCAAACCCATTAAGTGAAGCCGACAAACACATTGCCGACTCCACTATAATCGAGGTTTCTTAAAAATATCTTGTGAACAGGGGCGATCGCCCCTATTTCACACCCACGGCGCTACATGCCTCAACTACACCATCCGACAGCCACGACGGCCAGCTGGAGGCCCTCCGACAGCTTTCCCTCCTTTCTTTCTCTCTCCCTCTCTCTATCTCTCTCTCTCTTTCTCGCTTTTCCTCCTTCCCGATTCTCTTCTCCTCTGTGTCAGTTCATGCCGGTCCGGTATGTACCTATACTGACTCATACTGCCGATCGGCCGACACAGGTCCCGATTCCGGTTCCGCCTTCCTTGGTGCCAACCATGAAGGGAAAAGAGTCAATCCATATAATGATGAATGGAGATGTTAATAGGCCTGACCTAAGGTCATCCTAGCCTAAAATTTTATGTTGATTCAACTAGGGCTTCAAACCTGGCTTATCCAGTGACAGAATATGCTATGCTGGGTCAAGCCATGACAACCTACTAAAGATTGTTTGCAAGCTTTATAAGTACATGATCTTTCCAATCGAGACTATATATTAAATGCAATCTGGGAAGATCTGTCAGATGTTGAATTTACTCCATCTCACAGTCAAGTAAGAAGGAAACAAGGTGTCTCAGCAAGAAAAAGGAAAAGTGGATTTCTGGCACTTTATGAAATGAAGATTCTCAAAGGGATATTAACTGATTCTTTCCTCTACCTATAAGGAGGGGAGGAGGGAGGGGGGGAGGGATTAAAGGGCTCATTGCTTTCCCAGCCATTCTATATTCTTCTGAGGCCCACATTATTTTAATGTTTGAAGTTTCCATAATTATCCAGATCTATATTTCATATTTCTATTCCATTAACCTCCTTGAGCTGTGCATCTCACCTCACTCATGTAAATACACTCTTCCTTGAGTTAAAAGCCAACTCCAATAGGTGGAAAGGCTGATTGATCGTGGTTATTAATTAAGACACCTTCATTATTCTTCAGCAATTGAAAGCGAGAAAGAGATACCTACTAAACAGAGACCATTTCTCAAATGTATTTTAAAAATCATGATTGATGGATTAACGGCCATCCATCAAATTTCCTTTGTCTTTAGATAATAAAGTGCATTAACATGTCCAATACCAGTGTATGACAAAGTAACCCCATCAATGCCATTCAAGCAATAAGATCGCTGATACATAAAGTATAAATTTGTCACTTCCAAGTTCCAAAACTTTGGCTTCACTTGTCACCATCATTTTTTGGGCTTGTTTTTAATCCTAAATTTTGCTATTATAAGATAAGACTAAGGTGAGCCTTGGCACAACAAAATGTTACTCCATTGTGACCTAGAGGTCATAGGTTTGAAACACAAAAACAACCTCTCTGTACATAGAGATAAGGCTGCGCGCGCATCTAACTCTCCTCAAACCTTGCAATAGAGATACCCTCGTGTAATGGGCTCCCTTTATAGGCGAAGATAAAACTAGAATTTGAATAGTTGACTAGTAGGTTCAATTACAATTAAAAGCATGAGTTAGGAGTAAAATACAAGCGCTTCAATAAACAAAAAAAAAACAAAATGAGCAGAAAATATTTTCAGACTGAAGAATCTAAAAATGAATAAGCAAAGAGAAAGATGAATAAAAGTTTGACCTGATTAAAAAGTAGTTTTCCTACACTCCACTTATTAAACAAAAGATTTCAAGAATCTAAGATATGGAAGAACAACAGTTGTTAGTATTCAAGTAAAAGGAAGACTAACTTTGTCCACAAATGAAAGAAAAGGAAGAATTTGATAATTAGACCAAATAAACACACCTCAGGTATTTTGATATTTAATTCCTCAGAAAGCTGGTCAATTGATGTATTTGCATCAACATCAAATGTTCCATCTTCTTGCATCACTATGTGACCAGTTTTTTCTGGATCTCTTCCTGCAGGATAACCAATTTACATATGAAAAGAACATTAATAATAAACAGATGTCATGTTTAAGCACAAAAATTTTTCAAAGTGACCAATGCAACAAATACCAGAAAATGCATAGATTTTAATATGCATCGAACATCTGCAATCATGTTGACATAATAAGGTAAACAGACATTTTGATTTTGAAATTCAATACTAGCAAAGCAAAATGCAAAAGAAGGATGAATGATGACACTGCCAATACCCAGTTTCATTGCCTAAGATTTGACAAAACAGCTCAAAAACAACTTTCACAGTATCATGTCCTAAAGCAGCTACCGATGTTATTCAAATTTTTAGTTAAATGGATAGTTTAAAAAAAAAAAAGAAAGAAAATCGTGCTACTCTGCCAGTAGATAAATGTGTTGAAGAAACTAAGCAGAGGTGGCTAGCAATGGAGGCAAAAAATGGTGAACAGTACCATCTAGACAGGCAGTTGAGATTAAGAAGCCCAAACTTCTCTTTTGCTTCATTCTTACTTTCTAGTATCCTTTTTCTTTGCCTTCTCTTCTACTTCTCAATAGACACAAGAATCTCCAAAGGAATGCATCCTTGCGACTAATCACAACAACCATAGGGATGCAATAAACAGCAATGAAATTTGCCCTGGCCAAGTACATACGACAACTCTTGTTGTTGTAGGAATCAAAGGAGGGAGGATGAAGAAAAAGATAAAAAGAAAGTACAAAGAAAGAATACGAAGAGGAGAGAGAAATGATGAAGGAAATAAAAAACTTTAACCTATTCAAAATCCCATTGACATTGGTCCTCACCGCCAACGTTTTATATTCTGACAGGATGGGGGGCGTCCCACCTATCCCATCCTGTTCTTATGAGAAAACAAGATCGGGATGGGGTCGGGACTCTGAAATCCATCCACGTAGGGAAAGAAGAAAGAGGAAAGAAAGAAAGAAAGACAGAGAAGGAACAAGTGAAAGGAAAAAAAGAAGAAAAATGGAAGAAAGAGCAGAAGGGAGAAGAAAAGAAAAGGAAGAAAGGAAAGAAAAAGAAGAAGAAAAGGAAAAGAAAAAAGAACAAAGGGATTAGAAAAGAAATAAGAAGGAAAGGAAAGAAAGGAAGGCAGAAAGAAAGAAAAGAAGGAAAGCAGAAGAAAAGAAAGAAAAAAAGAGGAGAGAGATGAAGGATATCTACCAGGTCGCATGATCAGGGCCACTGTCAGGACAGGATCGGATGGCAGGTCATTTATTCCATGAATAACTAGGACACCTCCATCCCATGGGATTTAGCAACTCACTATCACAAATTCCTCCATCACTTAGCTACTCCCTATTTTCCCTCCGTCCGTCTCTCTCTCAACCCCAGATCCAACCACCAAGATCCTCTCTATTCTACTTGAAATGCCCCTAATGACAAGATATTTTGATCTAGGATGTGCACGGTGCATAGGCACCTAACCATCCACATGATAATTAGGCCCTAGATAAGCTGCCCAAATTGCAGGGAAAGAACGTAGGAATGCAGCATGTAACTTAAAAAGATTATTGCCTATTGTTTGTTTTGGTTTATTGCCTCCACATTTCCAATTGTAGGCATACTTCACATTATTTATGGATGTCACATCTTATATTGAACCTTTTACCATCAAACATTTGTTTCTTTAATTTATTGTATTGAATGCTAATGTTTTCTCTACTGACTTCTATATTCTTCGTTGAATATGTAAATGTAAGAGCAAGATCCTTGGTCTTAAATCTTCATGCTCATGTTCTTGAACCAGAATGGCAAACCAGTTGCTTGATCCTTCTCCAACAAATGGTTGGAATTTTGGAACCAATTTTAGGTTTAATTCCATTTAGTAATGTAAGCTCCATACAAAGAGGATAGGCCTATGTGTTTAAGAGCATAATATATAATCTTTGAGCATATTGATGGTTATAGCACTACCAGTTGATAGGTGGTGATCTTGATCTTCATTTTTTATAGTCTTCATTTTTTGAATTTTTTTTTAATTGTCCTTCAAGAATATTAGTAATGTTTCCTCTTCTTAATTGCTAACCTATAGTTTGATCTTTTATTGCTGTTTATATAATATATACATCATTATGAAAATATTAAGCCACTCAAAGTAATATGATAAACAATCAAAAGTATCTGATGAATTCGTGATTTTTCCGTAAGAGAAAAGATTAATGGAAGAATTGCCCTGCTTTATATCTCCAAGCTATAGCATGCCCCCAGAAACTCTAAGCCACAAGGTGTTCTAGATGGCAATGCTGTTGAAGAAGACTTTGAGATATATAGATGATGAAGAATATTGAACTGCAACACCAACAAAAGAATTATTATTTGGTTTTTTTAAGTATTTTATACTTTTGATAATTGGCTACAAATAGGTATGCCCATCGACTATCTTATGATATGCATCATTGGTCATGAAATAGGAAGCAAACAATCTATAGCTCCTTGCTTATTGTTGTATTCATGAATACTCCTTGCAAGGAGTGAATAAATAAACAGGGAACTTACAAATGTTTCAGTAATATCAGTACAATAGTGCATATGTCCAGCCAGCACAGACAATTTGGTTTCAGAAATGGAAATCAGGAATTGTTTTCCCACTCTCGAGATTGCATTCTGGAGAATCCTCAGGAATGATTGATTTTGATTCCTATGCTTGGATAAGTCCAAATCTAGGGAATTAACCAAGCCTAGTAGCATATAATGTAATATATTATTATTTGTTAGTAACATATTAACATTAATAATACTAACAATAATATTATAAATCATACTGGTATAACTAATACCAATAATAATATAATATCATATAACTTAGAACCATATAAAATATACAATTATGATAATGTAATATACACTAATATTACTAATTAATACTATCAATATAGTAATGTTCATGTTATTCTTACAAGTTACAACAATACAGTAATACCAATATTAGTACTATCATAATGATTATAAATAATGCAAATATAAAAATACTATAAATATGATAATATAAATAAATACTACAATAACTGAACTTATCATAACATCATAAGTATAATAATATCTTTATAACAATATAATGTTAATCATATTTAAATACTAATCATAATGTTAATAATTTTAATATTAAAAGTGATATCAATAATATAATATCATATTATGAAGACAAATCATATTAATGTTAATATAATATTCTAACATCAATATAGATACTACTAATATTAATATCATTTTAGTGATTACAACAATAATTCAAAATAATAGTATTATATAGCATATACAATACAAAATGAAAAACAAATGTTATATTAAGATATCAAATATAATTATCACTTCTAACATCAATATTATTATAGTGACTATAAAACATTAAACTATGACTAATATATTACATTGTATAAAACATGGATACAATGTCAAATAATTATAATCATACGAATAATTTAAATCATATTAATAAAACAAATGATAATTTTATTCTAAAAACATAATTAAATAATATAATATATAATATAGTATATCATTGTACTATAATATTATTAATAAGATATTCTAAAAATACAATATTAAACAATACAATAATAATAATAATATAATATCATTAAAAATACTGTACCAATAACAAATAATAGAAACCCTTAGTAATTATCTGCAATTGTTATTTAGACTGCACATCACCACTACACATTTTCCATATCCATGATGAAATTTTCTTGTGATCAGCATTCTTTTTTATGATTTCATTTTCCAATTTCCATGTTTTGATTTAGATATTTTTTGACATCTATTTGATTTTCTCCCATTTTAATGTCAGTTTACGACTTCTGTCCTTGCTAGCAATATCAACTATCTAATTTGAATGCAACAAGGGTTTCATCCGAACATCAGCCATCATTTTATGCAGGAGAGCAGTAAAATCATAAAGGCATAAAGTCAATGAGCCCCACTACAACTGGAGACATGTCAGTCCCAGCCATAACAAATTCCCCAAGTCCTAACAAGTAAGAAGTTCCTATTTCTAAATATTCAATTCTGACAGATGCATAGATAAGCTAACTTTGTAGACAAATATGCTATGGGATCCAGTCAAAGGATTTTTTTGTCAAAGAAGATGCGATCAGATAAGTTAACAGCATATTCTTTGTTGTAAACCTTCAATGGATGACAACCTAGCATACACAAAACCTTTCAAAGAAATTAAAAAATGGTGCACTTAAGAAACAATTGCCGCTTTCTTCTTTAATGATATTGTCACATAATTTTATTTGATTCAAAAAAATAGATATGAAATTTCCAATATGAATTAACATCTGAAAGGAAATAGATATACAACTATATTATGTATGAGACTGACAGTATAAGCATATACGAAAAAAAGGATGTATCAAGTTATCATAAAGAAAATTGAAGGAACAACTTTCAACTAAAATTTAAAATAAACACTACTTGAAGATGCTTCAAAATAGTTTTCATACCTTGGAATCATTCTCATCAAAGATTTCACCAACAATTTCCTCAACAACATCTTCCAAAGTCACAATCTATTGTAAAATAAATTAAATTACAAGAAAGACAAGTGTCAGTATTATAGCCATGAGAGATGTTCAGTAGATTAGTGCTGAATAAAAAGCAGCTTCTATGCCAAAACATATCACTGAAGGAGCATCAGAAAGAGTACCCATATTTGGAGTTCAAGATGATTTTTGTTTCATTTTTCTAAATTATGCAAACCTTTTATTGCACACGTTCTAATGAGCCCCCACAAACCAGTCAGTTTCAGTTGTCAAATTCTAATGTCTTGAAATCAGGGAAAATTTCACAAAAATTGCAATGCTCTAACTTCTAAGAATACGTCCTTGAAGCATAAGTGCACCTAGATATAATTCTAGGATAGAGAATATGTGAAGACATACTACAATCATTGTCTAAGAATGCCTGTTCAAAAAGAAGCACCCCAAAAGTACGAAATAATCTATACCTTAAAATGAATTCCAGGCCATCTCTTGCAAGCTTAAGTTCGGAAGTTCACACATCTTTTACTTCCTAATAGAGATAGATATGCCAAATAACCAACTTAAATGATTGTCAAAAACAGAAAAGTTTATTAACTCGAGAACAAGTACCCGGCACATCAAAAGTATGTCTTTCTGAAATAAAACATCTAGCCAGCCCAAATGTTACTGAGACATAGGATACAGGTATCAATCCAACATGGGCTCTTCTAAAATCAAATATGTGGACATGTTTTATCATATATATGTAAGTGAAGACATGCATCGATGTATCCATATAATGAATAATAAGCTAGATCCTTGCTTCCTTGAATTCAGAAAAGTTGATAAGATGGCTGCCAATTGTCATGTCAGAACTAAAAAGTTCAAGTAGAAGCCCTACCAAAATACAAGCAATGAAGGAAATATAATTTGATCGTAAGAAGTGTCAAAGAGTGTCATAAAGTGCCCCAAGCATGATCTATCGTACCACCCCATACTGCCCAATATGGGATACCATACCATACCAGGAGGGAACCGATATGAAATTCAAGTAATACTGAGGTGCACCAAGGTTCTACTGACCCATACCAAGATGTACGGGCCTGAATCAAGACATACCGAGAAAATTGAGAAAAATGGTTAGAGAATTCAAGGTCGGCAGAACCAGAACCGAAACTGAGACTCATGCCGATCGGCCGGCGGTACGAGTCGGCACAGATCCATACCGGATCGGACCAGCACGAACTGACACAAAAAGAAGGAACCAGGGAGGAGGAAAGAAGAAGAGGGAGGGGAGAGAAAGGAGGGGGAAGGAGAGGGTGGCCGGAGAAGATGCCGACGGTGGCCACAAGCAACATGCTCGGAGGATGCCAAGGTCTCTGCTTCCTCCGCCAAATCTCGGCCAAAAGAGAGAAGTAGAGAGAGAAAGAAGGAGGAAAGAAAGAAGGAGGAGAAGCCGACGGAGAGGCCATCGGAGGACCTCCGATTGGCCCTGTGGCTGCTAGACGACGCAATCACAGCCTGCAGTGCCCCGAGAGTGAAACAGGGGCAATCACCCCTATTTCACAAGGTTTTCCAGCTTCACTGTTTCTCCGATTTTTTTATAAAAAATTTTTAAAACAGTAAAGCCGGCAATAGATTGGCCGCTTCACTGTTCATCATCATTTTTAAAAAACACGATGAGCTAAATAGGGCCAGTTGCCCCTATACCGCAGCTCTGTCCATGCATTTTTCGCCATCTGATGGCCACGATGGCTATCCGACACCTTCTAACAGCCTCTACACCGACTGAGCCTCCATCTGGTACCATCGCTCTCCTCTCTCTATCTGTCTCAATTAGACATCCTATCGGACAACACCGAGCTGCAGAGGCCTCCATAACCCTCTGGTGGCCTCAGCGGGCCACCGGCAGTGGCGTCCCATCTTTTCCTCCCCTCCTCTCTCTCTTCCTCTTTTTTCCTCTTCCTTGTCCGATGTTCTAATTTGCTCGATCGAACTGTCTTGATTTACCGCCGAAACGACTCGAAACATCCTGAACCATCCGGCTCAAGATAGTTCGGCAAACACTGAGAGAATTATCTTAGTATGGAATACGTACCATATTGTACCGGCTATACTAGTCCAGTAAGGTATCAGTACAATATCCAATATCGAGATTGTAGACCTTGATCCCAAGTGTCCGGCACATCAAAAAACTGAAGCTTTAGAGTATCCACATGACATTACACCTAAAGCAATATATGACCTATTAACATTATTTAGTTAAAACATATTGTATGACAAAATTTGGATCAACAGCTATTCCATTTATGACCTGAAGCAAGGGATGCACTGCACCTGTGCACCACACCGAGGATATCGGCATGGTTCTGCCCCTCCGTTGAGATATCAATGAGGATAGGGAGAAAAGAATAGGAGAGAGGAAGACAGAGAGAGGGAGGGAGGACAGAGAGAGGGAGGCAGAGAGGGAGAGGGAGGCAAACGGTTAGAGGAGGCTGGCGAAGGGCTGGGGAGGGGCACAAAGGGGTGGAGGAAACGGCTACATCCTATGGTTCCCCTGTTTCATTCGAAATAGGGGTCCCAAATGGGGACCCTTTTTAGTTCAAAGAATTAAGGGAATTTCACTTAATTTCTTCAAAATAAAAAAGGGACAACGAAACAGCGATCCCAAAGGGGGCACCATTTTAGTTTGAAGAAATTAAGGGGATTTCACTTAATTTCTTCAAATAAAAAAGGACCCTCTCCAGTACCCCTAATTCGAACGAAACAGAAGAATCGAAGGACCGAGCCCTTCTTGCGCCGCTCTGCACCCCTCCCTAACCCTCCATCGGCCATCCACCTTCCCCCCTCCTTCTCCCTTCCTCACTCTCCCTCTCCCTCCCTCGGCCCCCCTTCTCTTGTCCTCTCTCTCATTCACCCTCGCCCTTGCCCTCTCTACTGAGTCGATATGAGCCCAACATAGAATGGCCCTAGGGTGTACGAAGCCATGCTGTTGGGCAACCGATACAGGCCCTGATATCGGCACAACGATCCTTGATTCAATATATAGCCAACAGACTATTCATATGGATTACATGGATGTCTGGTTCTTAAGTCATCATGTGAATGCAAACAATGATTAATAGCCTCAATCTTATGTCTAAGATATAAGGTCAAAAGAAAAAAATATAATAATTAAAATTCAAAAAAAAATAAACATAGATAAGAGTCCTTATTATCATGGTTTTCCATATTGTCTGATGCAAGGCGTACTATTCCATACTAGTACTATACCAGATGCCTCTTATGTATAGATACTCGGTGCACTATCTCATACCATACAGAACCACGTACCGATATTGTAATAGGGTCGTGCCGGTATAGAGTCTAATACCAAGACGGCGAACCACATTATAATACATATGTAATGCATGACTTCAAAAAATGTAGTCAAGAAATATGTTGAGAAGCAATATAAATTCTTAAAGAATACAAGTAACTAACAATCACAAATATTTGTTTCTATGGATGATAACATCCAAAACACTATTGTTATAATTGAAGCCACCGAATCTAAGGCGTTTCATCTGAATCCATATGTTTCAAATGAAAAACTCATTTACATCCAATATAAACTAACAAATTTTTTTTCATTTTGGTGAAACCATACATATTGATTTTAGCAGGCCAAATAACTGAAACTATGCGAGGCAAAATGCTTCGGCCTCACAACATAGTAGCGATAAAAGTAGATAATCAAATATGCTGTTGGCCTTTTTTTACACCATTAAGAAAATTTGGTGATCAAATAATCAAAGTCACCAAAGTGTGGTAAGAAGACTGAAATGAAATCCCACAATCTAAAAGCTGAAGGATGACAATGTACTTTCTTTTTCCTTTTTCGCAAACATTGGAAGAAATGACTCCAAGGCAATAAAGAGAAAGCAATAGATGCGGCTCCAGATGCCGTAATATGCAGAGCAACAATGTAGGATACAAACATACACCAACAGTTCCACCATATTCATTCAGAACTACAGCCATGTGAACCTTCCTTACGCGCAACTCTCTAAGCAGGTTCCAGACAGACATTGAATCTGCAGTGTCAACAAAAACTGATCCATTGAAATTATCAAAAAAATATTTTATTATGCAATAATAATTCTATATAACCTGAAATAAGATTGAAAAACCAGCAAGTTAAATGTTCCACTTCACGAAAAAGGGAAAGAAGGATTAACCATCAGATGGTTTCTGGGGTAAGGAAAAAATACTATTATACTAGTAATTACTAACAAATTTAAAGCCTACAAAATACAAAGACAGTGCTAAAAATTACTTTAACCGTTTAACACATCATCCATAATCTCCATTAAATTATCACTATCTTGATTTAAATTACCAGGAACGAAATATGTAGGCATGTGTGCAATCTCTTTCACAGTTATCTCTTTCAGCATTTCAACCTTCAAAAGAGAAAAAAATGAATTCCCACCTAAGGAAAGGGCAGTCACAAGTATAGAGGTAGGTAACAACATTCTTCCAAGGACGCAACATAAAACACGTAGACAAATTAAAAACTAACTTGAAGCTAACCTTTTCAATGCATTCTAGCATGTCCATAGCGTATGCAATGCCTACAATATTGTCTATACGCTCCTCAAAAACAGGTACCCTGACATTGTGCAACTAAGCTTACAAATTACAGTCAAAACCAAGAAATATATAACTCAGATGATAACATTTGGATGCATATCATACCTAGAATATTGGTGAGTCTCCCATAGCTTTTGAAAATCAACGAGTTTTGCACTTGCACCAATTGCAACTACATCTACCAGAGGTGTCATCACCTCTCTGACATGCGTATCTTTTATCTCTAAACATTTTCAATCATATCCTGCAAAGGATTACTTTATAAAGTATTTCAGTCAACATTTCTTCTTCAACATAAAATAAATGGTTTCAAAAAATCAAGACTGAACAAATGTGTTAAAAATTCATCCTTCCGTATACCGGATTCTTCTCATTTTTTTTTTAGTGGGTGTGGGGCGGTGGTGTTGGCATGAAGGATCAATCCTTTCTATTACTATCTCAAAATATGCAGAAAATTCAAACATGTACCTATACTATTAGGGCAGGCATCTTTCAGCAAAATTAAGATTTAGCAGCTTTCATAAGTCTGCAACATGTAGATTTTGATGCAGCTAAGACCTTCACTCAGTTTTTCTGTGATGCAAAAGAGACCAAATCAAATGTAGAGAAAAGAAGTCTTCATTTTGTGCATATACATATGGCTCATAAGAATGCAGATTAAAGCACTAGGCATGGGTTTATCATTTTAAGCCTTTTACTGGATTATAAAGAATGCTAACTCTCTTCTAGCAAGTACTATGATTTAAAGAAGTTGATTTGAGCCCATTATCTCAGCTTTGGAGTAATTCCTAAGAGAGCAAAAGTGGAGGATACATAATAACCGAGGATAGCATTCTAACTTGCTTTCACAATAATCTTCAACAATCTCTCTAGTCTCTACCGTCCTCCCATCGTTCTTTGAACCGTCTCAAACCGGACAGTTCAGGACGTGCCGAACCATACCGATGGGATACCGGTCCGGTTCCAACGTACAAAACAACACGGCGGCCATCTCAAAGGGAGGAAGAAGAAAGAGAGGAGAGAGAGGGTTTCCCTTTTATTGGATGCAGTCGGCGATGTAGTTGCCAATTTCACTGTATTTTATGTTCTTTTATAATTTTCGTTGAAGTCATGACGGCATCGCCATCCGTCCGGAGGTCTCCGAGGGTAGTAAGCATCTCCCCCTCTCTCTGCTTCCCTCCTTCCACCCTTTACCAAGCTCAGCAAGAGCTTGGATGGCCTCAGCGGCCGCCAGAGGCCCTCTCTTCTCTCCCTCTCCTTCTCTCTCCCCCTCTCTCTTCCTCACTTCTTCTCTCTCTCCCCTTCTCTACCCTATCGGTTCGGCCCAGGACGGACCGATATGGACCCGTACCGAACCATACCGCCAGTCGACCGGCATGGGGTCCGATTCCAGTTCGACAGTCCTTGCCTCCTCTTCTCAATGCTTTTTGAAAATTATTGGCAGCTCAACCAAAATATGAGGAAATGAATTTACAAAGCTTGTCTCTGATCTGATTCATACCATGCATCAATTTCCATATTTCAGCCCTCTTTAGATGGGCCCTAGGCTTGAGCTTGGATAAGTTTGGAAATTCCTACCTAGGATTGAGGCATGAGCACTGGAGAACATGGACATGGTTAATGTTACATCAGTGGGTTATATTTTTTAGGGGCTCAAAGGCACATTCACAAAAACATCTCTCTACTCTACAAAAAAGTGCCATCTGGTAGAGGTGCAAATGTGCATCACTAAGGGAAATTCTCAGCAAAATTTTTTCCTTCTAGTTGCTAAAAATAACTGAGGATAGAAAGTTCTGACTTCGGAGTAATGAATCATGAGACTAGGCAACACCTTAAGACAAGTGGGACTGCATATAAGCCAACTAATTGCATTGGCTCTATGTGTAGTGGCCTTCTGTACAGTTGGTGGTAAGTTACCACCTTGGTAGTTGGATGATGCATATGTATTTAGGTTTATTGCCAAAAATAGAATACCACTGCATGCTTTAAGCTCATCGTGTCAACAATATCATATGACATAAGAACTGTAAACAAACAAATTTCTACTTGAAAAAATCTATAAATGGTTCCTTAGCATTTTATTAGACCAAAAAGATATAAAACATTAGTTTAGAATAAAACAAGGGGCTTCCAAAACAATATGACTTTGCTTTTGTATTAATTTGCATTACTTATATTGAAGCTCCTTGTTGTAAAACCTAAATTGTCTGCTTACAGAACTGTTTATTGGCTTTATAAGTCTGATGGTTTAGGCTCAGGTTTCAGATTTATATGCATAAGCTATAACAGTCTTTAGTGTTTCAGGTTTACTTTCAATCTTGTGAGGTAAGTCTTGCATATTTGCTTTCTCTATTAATGTCATTAAGTTAATTGGTTGAAAAGGATCCTCCCATTTGTAGGACTGAAGCATATAAGAACACCATATATAAGCAAGGTCCATAAAATAACTGGTTTGACTAATTATAGGAAATATTCTGCCAAATGCATGACTAGTGTAAGTCTTCCCCCAAAAGACCCAGCATGAGTTGAGACAATGCAGTTTATCATTCTCAAACTGCACATCCTACAATTTATTACTATCAAACCAAAGTAATCTGTCTATATCAAAGAACTTACCGGAGAAAAACCACTCTTTATAATATGAAACTGTTTCAGCATCAATATTTCCATTATAAAAAACCACATTAGAGTGAATACATGAATTCAAATCGAAACATAACAATATTTTGTCATTGATTGGACCTTAAAATGATTAAAAGGCCAAAGTTGGACCTTAAACTGATTAAAAGGCCAAATGAGTAACAAATAAATTTATAACTATCAAAAAATGGTCCAATAATGTGATCACCTGTTCTTCTTCCTCTATTGCTCCACAATCCTCTGCTCCTCTCAGCATTAACTTCACCTCATCTTCAGTCACATATGGTTCCCTACAACAACAAATAAGTAACATAAGAGAGAGCAAAAGAAATGATTAACTTAATGCTAAATAATGATTCAAGCAATGATTACAAGACAGTTAAAATCAAACACGTCCAAAGCTTTCCATCTTTTGAACTAAAAATCAAAGTGCTAAAATGTTAGTTTAAGGGAGCACTACAAAAATTGTATGGGAAGAATGGATGGGAAAAGCTTCTTTGCATCTTGAGGTTTCATGGGTATTGTTGGGTATAAAATACCCTCGGCCGAAGTTCTCGACAGGTGGCACCTATCTGTGCTTCTCCAAGATGGATTCTTCAAGCGCCTGTCAGATTGCTCCAAGTGTCCTCTGGATTCCGTTGCCGGCCGACCTTCTACAGTGCTCACTGAGCTCCGCTACTGACCGATCTTCTACAGTGATCGGCACCAGACTGAATTCCTTTCAAGTTGTGTCTACGGCTGAACTTCC
>KE506607.1:38098-48690 GCA_000441515.1 Elaeis oleifera | reverse complement strand
GGTTTAGACTTCTTTTGCAGGTCCCGACGGCGACCGCAGCACCCTCGACTCCAGCATCTCCGACGCCGGCGGATTTTTGCAGCAACAGGTATCATGTAAGCACCTACATTTCAGTAATCCCTGTCAGCAGTAGTAAGTATACCCAAGGTTTTAAATCCCATTGGATGGAGCTGTCCCCATTTTTACACGGAACGCGACGTGCCACCGTCCAGCTCTGTCCCGACACTTAGGACAAAGGATGTCCCAAGGTGTCCCGATTGAGAAGCTTGGACACTAGTGGGACGGCTCTGTCCTGACACAGGATGGTACCCTATCCCGATGTCCCCCCGGGACATCCCACTGGGACCTGAATCCTTGAGTATACCTAAAAGGACAAATGATATATGACTGGTAAAATCAAAAGTTTCTTGCCTGAAGGATGGCATTATTAACTCACTGAAGCATTCACTTGCACTACGATGCCCATAAAGGTGGCTGGTGTCATAAGCATCTTGCTGGTCGTGGGATCCATGGTATTCCATATCGATCTGAATCGATCAGTACACCCCATACCTTATTGGTGGAGAACTAGTCCGATTCAGATCGGATTTTCGGAAAATGACCTGAACCGGACCGAACCGATTGATTCAGTACGGTATCGGCCCGAACCACCCGATACCAGGCGATTTGGTCCGGTTCAGTACGATTCGGGGCCAGTTCGATACGATTTCTTTTTTTTTTTGGTGCTATTGGTGGGTTTTTATTTTTTTTTATATTCAGTATGGTATGGTATGGTAGGGTACGGTATCGTATCGTATCGATCGGCAATCGGCATGGGTTCCAATACCGAATCTGTGAACCTTGGTGGGATCTCTAGTATTTTCAGAAAACTTCCCCTTCTATCAAGATTTTTTCTGGAAATTTCTCCCAAAATAATCATCAAAAAGAACTTGCTTCATCCTTATGAGGAAAGAATCTCAAACTTCTACCACAGCATTGATCACCAAGGTTGGAAGATACTTATAATAAGAACAAAAGTACACTCATCTCATTGATCTGGAATCTAAAACTCTCATGATATAGCCAACAATGCAAGAACAACTTTGTTTAAAAAGCCACATGCTTCAGCAACTTTCTTGTCGGTTGGGTTGCTTCTAGCAATCCTTTGAAACCTCTCCCTAGCCCTTGACCAACAATCTCCTGTTACAAGATCTAGCTTAGATGCCACATTTGAAACAACATTTAGAAAGAGTTTTTTGGTCACACCAAACGTCCTTCGGAACTCACCCGGTTACCAGTTGGCAAATTTCAAACTAATGTTGTCTCAAAATCTCTCATATTTAATAATGGTCCAAAAATTCCACCAAGCAAAAAGCATTCGCACCTGCCACAATGACCTTCTCTGGTTATCTATAACCCAAGGATTCCATTCACAATTTCAACCAACATTCCTTGACTTTTAGCAGAAGAATTAAAACTCTAACTATCAAGTTAATGCATTTCTTAACCTCATCTTTCTTTCTCCCACTTTACCAGAAATCTCTTAACATGCTTCTCAACTTTGCACACAATGGAAGCAAAGGCCAAAATAGATAGGTAGAACCTACAAAATTCTTTCAACAATATGATCTACTCCCTTAAAAACAAGAGTTCACCTATAATCTTATCCACCACTTACGAGTAGAGCTGATCATGGGCCAGGCCTTAAGCCTAAACTCTATTCATTTTTAGTCAAGCTTTGGGCCAAGCCTTTTAAAATTTGAACTTTTCTATGCCCAAGCCCAGCCAATGATCAGCTCTAGCCTCTAGTTACAAGTAATCTTGCCCTCCGAATTCACTAGGAGAATATATCTAATTCCCAACTTACCCATCTTCCCCTCTGAAAGGCCAAAAAGCACCTCTAATCCATCCAAGCATAAACTATCCCAAATTAATCATAATAAATGAAGTAAAATTGTTTAAATCTCACAATAAACCCTGATACCACTCAACATAAATGAGAAAATATTTTAACATGCTTCCTTGATTTTCTAATAAAAAAAGGGATTGTGGCATAGATATTGAAAATTCTCTTCTCCAAATGTACATAACTTAGTGATAATATCAATAACTAGAATGAGAAGAGGGTGAGGTGGAAACACAATCACTCCAACGAGTTGAGAAGCCCCTTTATGAACTTGTTAGTATGAACTGAAATTTTGCTACATGCTTCTTCATCGAAATGCATCCACATATCCACAATACAAAATCCACTAAATATAGCACTTCCAGTTAACAATGTCCTTTATCTGTTCCACATCCTAAGCTCCTTTCTCTTATTTTTGGCGTTGATCAACTCATACGTACTTAAAAAATAGAAAAAATAGCCAATGGATAAAATGGAAAAGGCAAAATCAAGGTTTTAAGTTTCATCCAAAAATTGATTCTCTTCAATTGAAATGAAACAATTACAGCCAAGATTAAACTAACTGATCCCCAGTTTGGGTGTCAGTCTAATTCAACCATTTTAGTCAGTTTTGGCTGAAATAACCATTTTTGGTCTAGTTGGCTTAAACTTTTTTATCACAAATTAACAAAACTTTTTAGAAGCATTTACAACAATTTTGGAATATTTCTTTATTTATTTAAGCACATAGCTATGTAGTATCTATTCCAATGATTTCTTTCTTTCTTTTTGTTGAGTTAAAAATGGAGTTAGACAGTAAATTTTACCATTAAAAATGGAAATCGACTATAAATTTAACCCTTAACGAGCCAAGGCATAAAAAGAAACCTGTTACTTAGAGCTGAAAAGGATCAGATATAGATTGGACATAGGCATATCCATATTTTTCAAAGAATGCAAATACGGATATGGATATTAAGAAAGTATTAAAATTAATATCCATATTTGATCTAAACGGATACAGATATAAATCAGATATTAAGCATACCCACATTTGTCCTAAGTAGATAAGGATACAAGTTGGATATTAGTTATATCTATATTTTTCTATCCGAATAGAGATATAACTCAGATATTATTTGGATATAAATCAGACTTTTGGCTGAACTTAATAATGAAACCAATATTAGTTAATATAATCATAAAGGGTGGTAACATAATTCACTAAGCAACTTGCATGCAATAGAAGATAACTAAAGATTAAAGGCATGATCATTAAATTTAAACATGCATGAAGACTGACCTAGACAAGATTCCAAGTTATTGGTCCAACTAGATTTGTACTAAATATTAAATTAAAATTATTTGAAATAAAAATATATATAATATAAAATATTAATTATTTTTGTATTAAGTATTGTCGTTATGCTTTAAATATAGATAATCATGAATTATCTATTTTTTAAAGAACTTGTAAAAAATATATATATAAGTTATATATAAATGTAGCAGTACATAGAAATTACTAATATTTCTAAATATTTTTAGCAATAAAATTTTGAAAATATCTAAAATAATTTGTTATGTTTTATCAAGAAAAATTATCTAAAATAATGATTAAAATATGAAATATCACAGTATACATGATATGGTTATTTAACAACCAGAAGCTTTTCAATGACTAAGACATTATGGTTCTGTGGTTAGATGCTTGCCTTTTAACCGCAACAACTCCATTTCGAATCTTAGGATTTACCTATTATTATAGAGAACAATAGTTTGTTATGCCGGATGATTTTTACTACATATGGATTCGAATCCAAAAAAACTTTAAAATCCAAATTCATATCCATATCCAGCAAAAGTTATACATAGATATCCAAATTTGTATCCAGATCCAATCGGATATTATAATTTTCTTCTGAATCCAATCCAGATCGAATACAAAACTAGATTCAATCGGATTTTATCCAACCCATTTTCAGGCCCACTGTTATTGTAGTGCTTTATAAAGAATAAAACGAACAACTAGATACATGACATCTTACAGAAATACCATCCTTTGGATATTAAAAAAATTGCACTCTATAGCTAAATGCTTTTTATCAAGTAGCCTTCTAAACTCAATCATATGGGCAAAAGTACTCAAATTCAATGTATTTGTAGTCTTACCAAAGTGAAATATAATGAATTTTCAAACAACTGAAGTTCAAAAATTAAACGAAATAGAATGGCTAATTCCACAAAAAGGTCTTTTCTTCACAAGGTATAGATAGCAATTTTCATTTATGATTCATCTACTATAGATGCCATGGATCAATTTCTCCTTAATTTTTAAGAATTGAGTGTACCCATAATTCTAGGTTTTCATGTTACTTTTGTAAAACACAATTTGGAGCTAGGGGCATCCCAATTAGATTGAGTGGGGCATATATACGCAAAAAAACCGACATAATTTTCGTATGTGCTAGATAACTTTAGCCTAAAACTGTAAAAATACACAAATATAGGACCTATAAATGATACAAAATACTCTAAATATTGTGTAATAACTTTTCACGACTTCTTTGTTCTATTCTATTCTTCACTTTTTAAACTTTTCATGATCTTTCTGATAGAAGCACCAATAGTTAAGAGTAAAAAACTGTTGAAACCACCAAAACTGTCAAAAGTTAAGATAATTCCTATAACATAAAAGCATCCAGCATACATATTTTCACTCAAAGACCACAAAACAAACAACTGTGCACTTTATATGTAACCCGAAAAGAGGAAATTTATTATTAAATACTTCAACATATATAACAACATTTTTGAAGTCAAAATGATTAAGAGAAAATAAGATAATGAATGGTATTGCATATGCAACCCACCTTCTACCTTTCAGACCTAGCATCTTCAGCATTCCCATAGAAAGAAAGTAGCAACTCTTCCCACAGGATACAGCACCAAGGAAAGCCATGCAACTGGCCTGTTCTAGTCATATAACATGCAGTTTTCATCAAAGGTTTTCAATTTTCAATTGAAAGCGCACAAGAAAGGCGTGTAAATTAATTCTAAGAACATGTCATTTTTATTTCTTTCCCAGAGGATTCACCTTACAACAACTCTAGCTACCTCTGTGGCGTTGTGAACGGCAACACTTTTTGGAGTAATTCCGTTAGTAACAATATAGCAACCTGAAGAAATTTATATGTGCAGATATATTAGGTTGCTTCACTTTTCTCCTTCCAAATAACAACAAGAAAGGCTAACCCAACAATTCATATTAATTTCAAGCAAGCATTATGAATACATGCACTAGTGGCATGCTTTATTAAAAATTATTGGTAACATGCCAGTCCACACTAAACAAGCACAAGCACCAAGCACAGATCAGCACCGCACACATTAGTTAGCTTTTAAAATATTTTTAAGCAAACAAATGGTAACAGCAACACCAGTTGTAGTTTCTGTTAGTAACAACTTACCCACCTGAAGAATTAAATGTGTAGCTATATTAGTTTATTACCTTTTCTCCTTCAAAATAACAATATAAAAAGAAGTTAACTCAAGAATTCATATTAATGACAAGCAAGCATTATTATTAGTAAGTCAAAGTTTCGAGCGCTGGCCTATGACAGTCCTCACTAGGCCAGTACCAGTACCTATCCCAAATCAGCATAGCACATATTAGTTTCTTTAATTTTTTTTTAAATTAAAGGTGCCAGAATCATGGTGACTATTATAATGAGTTGTCAAGTTCATGACTACTATGGCAGCATGACCACAGGAATTCCAAGATCAAAATATCATGGCTATTATGGTCGTAAACATCATGACTATTATGGTAGTGATTATCATGGCTATTATGGTAGCATCACTATAGAGATTCCAGGGTCAAATTTACCATATGTATTTGATTTTGATTATTAGATACAATTGTATAGCTACCATATCTATTTGAATACAATTGTAAAGCTACCATAGTAGCAATTCCATTTTAGTATATTTAAAGAGCTGTATTCATGAAGTTGATTAGGAGAAATACAATATTATCTTTTCCATTAACATGGTATCAAAGCACCAGGTTCCATAACCCTAGCCCCACCCATCTCCACCACCTCAAACCACCACTGCCGCCTACTCCCTCACCACCCACCACCTCTCTTCTTGATCCCACCTCTATTTCTTGACTTTTTTCTTCTCTTCTTCTATACGACGTAGGTATCTTTCCTATGCCATGTGAAGGTTATCTGGCTGTCTTTCTGGCTATCTACTAATCACTGAAGCGGTACACTGCCCGTGATTCCCCTGGCTGCCACCCCTCCTCTTTCACTGTCGAGCTATTTGGTTATTTCTGTCCTCTTCTCTGGCTGCTATGGCATCCTCAAATGACGACAACAAACAATTTTCGACACTTCTGACTCCCGGTTCTGACAATGCGATCAAGAATCTAATGGCAACTACAGTGAAGCTTAATGGCAATAACTACCTTTTATGGGCCCAATCATTCAAACTATTTATTGGTGCCCAACGGAAGGTGCAGCACTTAACTGACGATCCTCCAAATTTCAACGATCCTACCTATGAAGACTGGCTGGCTAGTGACTGTTGTGTTATGTCATCGTTATTGAATAGCATGGAAAGGTTAATGCCAGTGTCATGTTCTTAAAGACAGCTAAGCAAATCTGGGACACCCTCAAAGAGATGTATGTGCATGAGAAGAATATCTCAAGAGTATTTGAACTCTATGAGCAATTCTTCACACTGCAGCAAGGTAGTAAGCCTGTAGTTGATTACTATGCCTCTTTGAGAGGTATTCTTGACGAGTTAGATTCACATCAGCCTCTAATATTGAATTTACAGAAGTTAAAGGACTATCATGAAAGTCTGGCGGTTGCAAAATTTCTGTCTGGATTGAATCCATCTTTAATTCATCAAATTCATAGTCAGATTCTTGGTGGTGATTCAATTCCTTCTCTATCTGTGACTTTTTCTAGAGTTCTACATGTCTCCACTGGAATATCAGCCTCCACCGCCACATATCAGATGGAGCATTCAGCTATGGTTGTTGGTGGTCGTGGTCGAGGCTGTGGTAGAGGACGTGGTAGAGATTCAGGGGAGGCCATAGTCATCGTCCGCTCACATTTGACAAGGGACCACGTCACTGTTCACACTGTGGGCGCAACAATCATGTGTCTGAGAAATGTTGATTCAAGTTTGGCAAACCTGATTGGGGCAGTCGGTCTCTGCCGAAACTACGACTGATACTCCTGTTCCACCACCATTGGCTCTTGGCATGATGCAAATCCCACAGGCTGAGTATGAGAAATTTCTTCAGTTCCAATCTACTCAATATGCACAGATAGCTACTCACGCCATCACTCCAGGTACTGGTGCGTTCACTGCTTCCTCTGCTAGTTCCTGGGTATTAGATTTAGGAGCATCATCTCATATGACAGGAGTTGTTCGTGTTTCCTCATCACTTTCCTTAGATCATGTGCTTTATGTTCCAAAATTTTTTGTTAGCCTTTTGTCAATTAGCCAAATAACCAAATCTAAAAATTGCTCTGTGACATTCTTTCCCACATATTGTGTTTTCAGGATCTACATACTGGGATGAGGATTGGTTTGGGGCGTGAGAAAGATAGCCCCTATTATCTTGATAATGGTGCATCTTCCAATGTTTTAGCTATAGTTTCTTCGTCGTCATCTATCTCTCCATTATTGTGACACTACCGATTAGGTCATCCTTCCTTACAGAAGCTAAGACAAGTTCTGCCTTTTAAGTCGTCTGTATCTTCTTTAGAGCATGAGTCCTGTCAGTTGGGTAAGCATCATCGTTCTTCTTATCCAAGTCAAGTGAATAAACGCAGTGCCGTCACTTTTGAGTTAGTTCATTCTGATGTCTGGGATCCATGTCGTTTTACTTCTGTTGCTGGATTTAGATATTTTATTATTTTTATCGATGATTATTCTAGAATGACCTGGGCGTATACGTAAAAAGACAGGACACAAGTTCCTGATGTTCTCAAAATCTTTATAATGAAATAAAACCCAGTTTCCTACATCCATTCGTATTCTTTGCACTGATAATGCTCTTGAATTTTTGAAGCATGATGTATCTCAATTCTACTATTCCCATAGCATTTTACATCCGACTACTTGTGCCCACACCTCTCAACAAAATGGTGTTGCTGAAAGAAAACATCGGCACTAACTAGATGTCGCTCGCACTCTCATAATTCAAATGCATGTAACCAAATATTTGTAGTCAAATGCTATTTTGTCTGCTTGTTATTTGATTAACCGAATGCCATCATCAGTTCTCCATAGGGATATCCCTATTCGTGTCTCTATCCTGATAAACCCATTTTCTCCCTTATTCCACGTGGTTTCGGGTGTTTGTTTTGTGTAGGATCTTCATCCTAGTCTTGATAAATTGTCATCCAGGTCAGTCAAGTGTCTTTACAGGGTATTCACGGACTCAGAAGGGATATAAGTGTTATGATCCGGTGACTAAAAAGTATCACACATCTGCGAATGTTGCCTTTTTTAAGTCAACTCCTTATTTCTCTGATGGATCTCCAAACCTCACTATTGAGCATATTCCTTTTCCTCAATCAGTTGAATATGCGCCTGTTCGTGTTACAGCTAAACCATTACAGGTGTATACCAAAAGACAGATCTCAAGCACCTATCTCTACTCAAGCTGATTCCTCATCTTCAGTTGGAGATCCAAGCCATCAACAATCTGAATCTCCTGTGATTACCTCAAATTTGGATCTACCTATTGCTCTCCGTAAAGGTAACGATCTACCACAGCTCATCCTATTTCTCCTTTGTTTCTATGATCGCCTTACCCTTCCTTTCGCCAGTTTGCCTTGTCCTTGTCATCTGTGTCTGTTCTTAGGTCTTACAAGGAAGCTTTGGATAATCCAGCTTGGAAGGCTGCTAGCTTGCTATGGATGATGAGATGGCCGCTCTCCTCTCCAGAGGTACATCGGATCTAGTTGATCCTCCTACTAGCTCTGAAATTGTTGGTTGTAGATGGTGTTCACCATCAAATATAAGCCAGATGGGACAATAAACGATACAAAGCCAGACTTGTTGCAAAAGGGTTTACTTAGACTTATGGCATTGACTATTTTAAGACCTCACCAGTTGCTTGGCTAAATTCCATTAGGGTGATCATCTCAATTGCTATCAACAAAGATTGGCCTATGTTCCAGCTAGATGTCAAAAATGCTTTCTTGTATGGTGATTTGCAAGAGAAGGTATATATGAAGCAACCTCCTAGGTATATTGCTCAAGGGGAGAACATGACGTGCAGACATAAGAAGGTAATTTATCGTCTCAAGCAGAATCCTCGTGCTTGGTTTGACAAGCTTAACCAAGTTGTTATGGCATTTGGTTTTCATAAGTGTAACTCTGATCACTCTATTTTTGTTCATCGAAACTCTACAGGAACTGTTATTTTGGCTGTTTATGTTAATGACATACTATTGACCAGGAGTGATCTAAGTGGAACAGAGGAAACTAAGGAGTATTTAAAATGACATTTTGTTACCAAAGATATGAGGAAGCCTAGATACTTTCTTGGGATAGAAATTGCACACAACAAAAAAAGTGTGTTCTTTTCTCAAAAGAAGTATGCTTTAGATTTATTACAAGAGACAGGATTACTTAGGTGTAAACCTGAAAGTAATCCCATTAACATTGATCCAGAGTTCCAAGCTGAAGATGCAAAATTATTTGAAGATGTTACATGATACAGGAGGTTGATAGGCAAACTCATTTATCTCACTGTTACTAGACCAGACATAGCCTTTGCAGTGGGGGTTGTAAGTCAGTTTATACAAAAGCCTAAGACAGTTCACTGGAAAGCAGCTTTGACTATATTAGCTTATGTTAAAAATTCACCAGGAAGAGGTCTACTATACAAAAATTATGGACATCTTAGAATTGAAGCCTATTCGAACTCTGGATATGCATGAGATAAAGGAGATAGAAAATCCACATTAGGATACTGCACGAATGTGGGAGGTAATCTTGTAACATAGAGAAGTAAAAAGCAGAATGTTGTCGCTAGATCTAGTGCCAAGGCCGAGTATAGAGCTATGGCTCATACTAGTTGCGAGATGATGTGGATAAAATCTCTGATGTCTGAGCTTGATTTTGATCACCCTAATCCTATGCCTATGTACTATGATAATCGGACAGCCATTTATATTGCCAGCAATCCTGTGTTCCACAAGAGGACCAAGCAAATTGAAGTAGATTGTCATTTTGTAAGAGATGCTGTGATGAACAAGATTATCAGAATACCATTCACTCCATCATCCAAGCAATTAGCTAACATTTTGACTAAGTCTCTGCCTCCCGGTATCCTGGTATTTTTAACTCTGTGTAACGAGCTGGGTATGTTTGATATATATGCTCCAACTTGAGAGGGAGTATTAGAATCATGGTAAATATTATAATGAGTTGTCAAGATCATGACTACTATGGTAGCAGACCTCAGAGATTTCAAGATCAAAATATCATGGCTATTATGATCGTAAATATCGTGGCTATTATAGTAGTTGTTGGGTATAAAATACCCTCAGCCGAAGTTCTCGATAGGTGGCACCCATCCGGGCCTCTCCAAGACGGGTTCTTCAGGCGCCTGTCAGATTGCTCCAAGTGCCCTCTGGGCTCCGTTGTCGGCCGACCTTCTACAGTGCTCACCGAGCTCCGCTACTAA
>KE506607.1:4574-33539 GCA_000441515.1 Elaeis oleifera | reverse complement strand
CCCTCTGCCTATAAATAGGCCCCCAGATACGTTATTCTCTAAGCTCTAGTCTCTATCTCAAAACTCTGCTAAAATCTCCGTTCGAGCACTCCATTCTTATTGAGGCAGAGAACTGACTTGAGCGTCGGAGGGTCTTGCCGGAGCAACCCCACCTCCGGTTTAGACTTCTTTTGCAGGTCCCGGCGGCGACCGCGGCATCCTCGACTCCAGCATCCCCGACGCCGGCGGATTTTTGCAGCAACAGTAGTGATTATCATGGCTATTATGGTAGCAACACGAGAGATTCCAGAGTCAAATTTACCATATTTATTTGATTGTGATTATTAGACACAATTGTATAGCTACCATATCTATTTGGATACAATTGTAAAGCTACTATAGTAGCAATTCCATTTTAGTATATTTAAATAGTTGTATTCATGAAGTTGATTATGAGAAATACAACATTATCTTTTTATTAACAAAAGGTATTAACTATTAAGTCTTTTTTGAGTTTTTATTCTATATAGTATGGTTTACCCATTGGAACTGAACTTAAATTGTTCATTATATTTCACCTTAACAATTTCATGTATCAGTACACAGCACGGCACGTTCTAATTTATCCATCTCTAGAATTAGAGTTAGGAAAATAGTCAGTTAAGCAACCATAACCATCAGGCCTTGTCCCAACTATTCATGGTTAGCTTTATTGCTTCTCGTTTTCCGAGTATTCCTATTTAGTGCTATCTTTGATGCTATTTCAAGTTTTCCATATCTTTATTCACAACTTCTATCCATGTTACCTTAAGGCTTCCTATCCTTTTGTAGATCCTTCAACAAAATAAGTACTCCTTACAATATTCAGCAAAGCAAAGTGAACATAATTTGTTCTGCTATTTTTCAGTACCTCGTACATGCATACACATTAACACTGACCCTTAACATTAACCAACATGTCTAATCCCAATATTATGGATAAAAGTACATTTTACCAATATATAAGAATTCTCTCAGCTATATCAACACTCTACAAATTAGTTTCAAATTATTAGGCATGGAATCTTTGGAAAAAAGACCCATCATTCACCTATAACATGTAGTTTCAAATGAACAAATTTATTGCTCATAAGATTTGCACTCGTGGCCATGAAGTAACCATCTAAGATTCCTTGATTTGGAAATAACTGAAATAAAGAGGGAAAAGACAATTATTATATACATATAATGGGTTTACCTCTTTGGGAAAAAGACTCATCATTAACCTATAAAAAGTAGTTGCAAATAAACAAATTTATTGCTTATAAGATTTGTACTCGTGGCCATGAAGTAACTATCTAAGATTACTTGACTTGGAAATAACTGAAATAAAGAGGGAAAAGACAATTATTATATACATAAAATGGGTTTACCTCTCAGGTGGCAAGTACCACCTACGTGCATGAGTAGTGATCACAAGACCCATGCATGGGATGTGTGCCCCTCATTACCACACACAAAGACAAGTATGACTGATGAGGGTGCACATCACATGCCCAGGCCCCATGGTCACTATCTACATGCGGTTGCACTCACCACCAATGGTGAGGAAAACCCTACCTCATATATTGAGAACTATTTATGCAAAGAATCTTTTTGCATGAAAAAAGTTTATATTTGATGAAATTTAAGCAAGGATAGATTTGAACCCTCAGGCATAATTATACATTGGCTGCTTTTCAATAAAGTCTTCAAATAACAAAGTTTTGGCCCCCGGTATAAGACAATGTTTAAAATGCACTGCAGAAGGGATGTACCAATCATGTACCAGTACAGTATGCCCCCACAGCTACTCTTGGTTGGCTGATACAAGGCGGTACAGCACTGCAAATATGATAGCAAATCCAGGACCACAGGGCAGTACATACCACAATACACCTGATTATCTGAATCTTGATACATGTATAGGTGCTTGATAATATGAGGCAGCTAGAGCTATTGCAAGCAAAGATTCGTCCCGGTGGACGTCTATAGAATGCCAAGATAAGGTACTATCCCATGTGTTAGGACTGGAACATCCCAATGTCCTAATCAAGATGTCTTGGAAAATCCACTATCCCAAGTGGCAGGATGATGGCGTGTCCCATTCCAAAAAAAATCAGAACATTCTCATCTCACAAGATTTAAAATCTTGATTGCAAGCATGAAATTTGTTATATGACTATATCAGAAATCCATTTATGCACCTTGAAAAATAATCTCAAGCAAGGTTTAATCCATGGGATAAAGTGCCCGATTTCTCCATGGAACGGGATGCACCGCTGTTCGTCCCATCCCATCTTGACAGCAATCTCGGTTACACATGCCCATCGAGATCCTCTATCTTTCTCCCTTTCTTTGCCTTCTTTCTTTCTTTTTTCTTTTTTCTTTCTTCCTTTTTCCTTTCTTTTCTTCTACCTTCCTTTTCTCCTTTTTCTTTTCTTTCTTTTTGTTCTCCCTTCCTTTTTTTTTCTATTTTTCTTCTTCTTTCCTTTCATTTTTTTCTTTTCTTTATCTTTCTGTTGGATTTAAGTGGTTTCATGCATGTATTTCAAAATATTTTTGAAATAAGCAAGGGAAGTAATCTAAATTAAACTTTTTAACCTAGACATGCAATTGGATCTAATCTACAAACCATCTAATCATGGATCTACGATATGAACATAACATACATCTGAAATCTGATCTAAGATCTAATCTACGAGGAGATCCGATCTCCTTACCTTTGCGTGGGTCGATTTACACCGCAACTGATGATCGAAAATTTATTGATTCCTTGAGCCACACACGCATCCGACCTCTACAGCTATCCACACGAAGCCCTTGATCTGATCGGAGGTTCGTTGATCTCCCTGGAATGCTAGCTCCCTTATAGAGATCCCCTCCTGATGGCTGATTCAAGACCTCTTTCTGATCTCTCAGACCCTTTCAGAGAAGGAGAAATTAAAGGAAGAAGAGGTGGAGGAAGAAGAAGAGAGCTCTCTCTTTTTCTCTCACAAAACCCAGCGCCTAGATCTAAACCCTAGGACCTCCATGCCCAATGCCTCACACCCACAATGGTCTCACGCCCCACTCTAATTTTCTCATGATGGAGATCCCGATTGCACGCCCAAGGGAGAAGACCCATTTATAGATGGCATCCATAGAGATTAGGATGAGACCAAACTCTATCAAGATAAGGATTAATCCATATCTGATTTCAAACTTGAATTCAAATCAAATTTGAATTCGAATTTGAATCAATCTTCATCTCATCCTATCCATGGGCATTGAGAAGAGGGGGTGACCAAATTTTTGCATGGAGAAATCTCACGCAAAAATGAGAATAGCACGAGGGATCTTTGGCATCAAGATGGGTGTGGCGCAAGAGAAGAAATCCAATCCAATTTGGTCTCTTGGTTGATTCAATTTGGTCCCAATCAAAATCCGATTTGGTTAGACCCAAGTAGAGGAGAGAACCTAGTCCAATTAGGAACCCAATCTCCTCAACGAGATCCTAATCTAATTAGAAATTATTTGGACCCAAGACCTGATCAAATCGGTAATTGGTCTTCCTTGCAATTAAGCTCTCTCATAACTCAAATAGACTTGATCTAATCAAATCCAATCCAAGAATTCAATTCAATTAGACTTGATCCGAACCCTATTGCTCAATCAGATTGAGTCAATTAGCAATCCAATTGCTAATAAATCTTTCTACAATTCACTTACTCTTAACGAATTAGTTTATTGCAACTTTTGTATTAAATTAATCATCAATCACATTGACGATGAGACCCATTAACGATTCATAATCGCTAATCAACCATCTAATCAGACAAGAACCTCTATTGTGTGTGACCTCATAGATTCTATTCTGTCTGGTAGTAAGATTATTGTAATCCCTATCACAAAATCATCGGAACTCCTTTCAATGGTTGGAACGATTCCAACTCTGCCTATCAAAGATCATCAATCATCAAAACGACGCTCGACGAGTCTCATAATCTATCAGTGACACCTAGCAGTATGTAATGGCAATCCAGTAGAATAGAAGTAATAAACCTCTAGATGCAGTTACCGTGTGATTCAGTTCTTCTATTGTGAATCCCGACTAAACGGAGGTCATAGAAAACTCATCAAACCTCAACGTCAATCATATGCATGATTGGCTCGACTTATGTTCATTCGTGAATCTCATAAAAACTCCTTTCCAGTATCACACTTGCTTTGGCCAAAGACTTCCTAAACTCAATCTCGCGAATCGCATCGGACTACTTTTTTCTATTGAGGTTGATAGATCCCATCTAGATGCATCCTACTCATAACAGTGAACCTGAACTTACTATAGCCAATATATACCGCAAAGATCCGAATGGCTAGGAGACCAAGAGTATGTGCAGTCAAACTACAATAGCCTCACTATGAATAGCCGATGCACCGCAGGTCAAAAGACGATTCACATCACTACAGCATTGAGAAAACCACTAATGAGCAGACATCCAAGTGATTTTTTTGTTGATCGCCCTCAGTGCAAATTTTCTCTAACAACCACCTGCACTCGCCCAACATTCCCACACTACAGACTCGAGACTCATCATCCGAAAGGGAGGCGATCTGTGCATCGATCTAACTAGATCGATCACAGTCCTCCGTGATGATCCCTCGACTAGGAGCTTTTAGGAATTAACCAGCAATAATATATGTCTCAAATTTTAAACACCTTAAGAATACATATTATCATCCATTAATTCTTTGGATGAATCATTGACACAAAACATGATTGGAATGAAATTGCCCTTTTATTAATGAATAAATTTACCAGTACAAATTTTGTGTTCTGGAATTACTTAAATGTGTCAGCCAATAATTAGTTTCTAGGACACACATCTAACAAACTCCCACTTCACCTAAAGCCAATTGGTCATAAATCCAAATCCCATCTTCTCAAGGTAAGCTTCGATCTTCTGCTGGCTAAGAGACTTCATCAGTGGATCTGCCACATTCTCTATGGAGTCTATTCTCTGCACCTCGATGAACTTCTCGAGATATTCGCGTATGATGTGGAACCGCCGCTCTATATGCTTAGACTTCTAGTGAGACCTTAGCTCTTTAGCGAGGACTATGACGTCGTTGTTGTCGCAATGCAGTATCATGGCATCCAATGGCATCACACCCAGCTCCGCAACGAACTTCTTGAACCAGAATGCTTCCTTAGCAGCTTCAGAGGCGACGATGTACTCGATTTCCATAGTTGAGTCTGCGATGATCGATTGTTTGGAACTCTTCTAACTAATCAAACTTTCATTACACAAGAATACACATCTTGATGTAGACCTTCTATCATCAACATCAGACATGAAGTCTGAATCAGTGTATCCTTCCACTTTTAGCTCAAATCCTTCTTTAAAAATCAAAAACAAATTTTTAGTCCTTCTTAAGTACTTAAGGATGTTCTTCAGAGCTATCCAATACTATCTATCTGGATTCGACTAATATCTACTCATGACATCCATGACAAAAGCTATATCAGGTCGAGTACAAAGCATGACATATATAAGACTCTCTATTGCCGATACATAAGGGATTTTGCTCATGCGTTGAATCTCCTCAGGTGTGTCAGGACACATCTTCTTAGAGAGATAAATTCCATGCCTAAGGGGTAATAATCTCCTCTTGAAGTTTTCTATGCTGAACTTTTTCAGCATCTTTTCTATGTACATTTTCTATGAAGGGCCTAGCATTCTTTTAGATCTATCCCCGTAGACCTTAATTTCAAGAATATAGGATGCTTCCCCTAGATCTTTCATGAAGAATTTCTTAGACAACCAAACTTTGACCGAGGTCAGCATGAGAATGTCATTCTCAATCAGGAGGATATCATCCATATACAGTATGAGAAAAGTGACAGCACTCCCACTGATCTTTTTGTATATATAAGATCCTCATTTTTGATGAAATCAAACGATTTGATCACATCATTAAAGTACATGTTCCAACTCCAAGATGCTTGCTTAAGTCCGTATATGGACCTTTGTAGCTTGCAGACTTTGTGATCACTATCACTGGATGTGAAACCCATAGATTGCTCCATATAGATATCTTCCTCAAAATATCCATTCAGGAAGGCAATTTTCACATCCACCTGCCAGATTTTATAATCGTAGTAAGCTACAACAGTGAGCAGTATCCGGATGGATTTAGTATGGCTACTGACGAGAAGATTTTCTGATAGTCAATGCCTTCGCATTGACTATAACCTTTCGCTACCAACCTTATCTTATAGATCTCTACCTCACCATCCGAACCTATTATCCTTTTGTAGATCCATTTACACTCAATAGGTACTATACCTTCAGATGGATCTATCAAAGTCCAACATGCTTGGAATGCATGGAGTTAATTTCTAACTTCATTGTTCCTTCCATTTCTCGGAGTCTACATCTAACATTGCTCATAGGTCTTAGGATCATCTGTATGGTCCCTATCTCCCATTAGGAATGCTTCCTCTATATCCTCTATAAGTATACCTAAATACCTTTCAGGAGGACAGGAGACCTTACTTGATCTACGAAGTGGAGAAAGTACCACATCTACTGGCTCGCTATAACGGATTCAGGCTCTAGGACTCGTTCTTCAGAGACTCTCTTCAAGCTCAATTTTTCTCCACCGCCTCCATCTTGGATAAACTCCTTTTCCAAAAAGATGGCATGACGGCTCACAATCACATTGTGATCCTCTGAAAGGTAAAAGTAATATCCTATGGATTCCTTAGGATACCCTATAAAATGAGCCGTAATTATCCTAGTCTCTAACTTATCCGTCTGCTGTCGTTTGACATAGATCGGACATTCTCAAATCTTGAGATAATCAAGACTCGATTTCTTACCATGTCATAACTCATATAGTATGGTAGGAACGGATTTAGAGAAAATCCTATTTAAGAGATAAATTATAAAAAATAATGCATATTCCTAAAGAAATAACGGAAGATCTGTGAAGCTCATCATGGATCGAACCATAACTCATCATAGATCGAACCATATCCAATAAGATCCGATTCCTCCTATCAGATATCCCGTTGAGCTGAGATGTTTTAGGAGGTATCCACTGAGAGACTATGCCATTGTCCTTGAGATAGCTTCAGAATTTTCCACTAAGGTATTCATTTCCTCGATCTGATCGAAGAACCTTTATGGGTTTTCCTGTTTGCTTCTCTACTTCACATCTGAACTCTTTAAATTTTTCGAAGACCTCAGACTTGTGTCGCATCAAATACACAAATCCACACTATTAATAATCATCAGTAAAGGTTATGAAGTAGAGATAACCATCCCTGGTCTGCACACCAAATGGACCATATACATCAATGTGTACCAAGACTAATATCTCAGTGGTCCTTCCTCATGTCCCACAAAGGGCAGCTTGGCCATCTTCTTAAAAACAGGACTCACAAATTGGATAAGACTTGAAAGTTAATGGCCAAAGAAGGCCATCTTTCTCTAATTTGTTGATTCTTTCCTCTCCTATATGGCCTAGCCTAAAGTGCCACAGATATCTTTGGTTTAGCTTATCTTTTGATCTATTAGATCCTATGACATTCACTACTTACTCATTAACGTTCCCCATTTCATCAACATGCAAATGGTAGAGACCGTCAATCACAAAGGCACGTACAACAATTTTATTTCCAAAATAAATTGAGCATTGATCCTTATTGAAATTGAATATATAATCATCCTGTGCTAGCATAGACACAAATCAAATTTTTGCTAGCTACAGGTACATAAAAAGTCTCTTAAAACTAAACTATATTCTGATGATAATCGCAAAGGATAGGTGCCTACGGCCATGACGGCAATTCTTGCCCCATTGCCGACTCGAAGAGTAACTTCACCTTCCCTTAGCCCTCTACTTTCCTTTAGACCCTGCATTGAAGTGCATAAATGTGCACTAGAACCAGAATCTAAAATCCAACTGGAAGAAGAGAAAACCGTAAAGTTAGTTTCTATAATGAGCGAGTCAGACATACCTTTAGAAGGTATGTCCTCCTTGTTCTTCAGGCTTACGAGAATAGGGCCCCTTGAACTCTTCAAGGTCCCTTCAACAATCACCATGTTTAATAATTCGGATAGGGTGCTATCAAACTCATTCATAAGGTAGTTCACAATAAACTTGCCATATAAATCGAGAAAGGATTGCAGGATCAGATCCACCTGCAATTCCTTGTCCATGGTCATATCGAGCTTCTAAAGCTTCTCGATGTCCTTGATCATTGTCAAACAATGATCATGGACCGACTGCTCATCACGCATCTTCACTCTGAAGATTCTCCTAAAGACATCAAAACGAGCTGCGTGACTCTAATCACTATACAACTTTTGCAAGTGAATCAGCAAGTCTTTGGCAGTCTTAATGTCTTCATGCCGATGCTGAAGATCGTTAGACATGGATGCCAAGATATAGCACCTAACCCGATTATTATCATCTATCCACTTCTCAAGTTTAGCTCGTTGATCAAGAGATGGACGAGTCAGTAACACAGGGATTTTCTGATCAAGAACATGGATTAATTTTTAGAACTGAGAACTATTCTCAAATTCCTGAGCCAGTCCTTATAGTTAGTTCCGGTCAACCTATTAGTGTCAAAGATGTGAGCTAGCGGATTGGAAGACGACATAATTAACTACAGAGAGTAAAGTCTTCTAATTAGATGTTTGTACTTGATTTTAATTTATTTTAAGAACTTTAAAATAAACATTAGTTCTATTATTTCTCGAGTCTCTCATACTTCTCAGGTGGAGAAACGAAAACCCCTATGCGACTAAGATTTCAAGTAGGTGCTGCGCTCCTACTGATCTACGCGCATCTCACCGAATAGTTATTGGTGACGCATAACCAATGAGTGGACAACATTTTGTCCACTACTTCACTAAGAAAGATGCAGCGATATCCGTCTCTAAGTCCTATGGCCTCACCTAATAGTTATTGACTACATTTCTTAGTTAAGTCAGATCTACTGTTCACCAGCAGATGTAAAGCCATCATTAGATCTCTCACCTAACAGTTATTGGGCCCAACCACATCTCTACCCTGAAGCATCTAGTGTTAATAAAGTGGTTGCACCTTTCCGATGCAACCGAACCACTGTGATCAGTCGAGAACAATCAACGCCAGAAAGACGTCTGCATCTCTACAACGATGGAAGACCGCTAGACTTAATATATGCCAGGAGATTTATTTAGGTCTATTTTAAACATTTACATCTCATGCAAATCTTTAGTTGATTAGGGCATGGGTTCAACTCAAATCACCAGGCACCCAAATTCTAAATCGATCATAATTGACCAGGTAAGTAAGAGATTCATGGGAGGCTCCCCACTGTCAGTGGCAACAATCCTAATTAAATAACCATCGCTCAATTACTCACCTTAGACACCAACTGATCCTGACCAATTTCAAATTGGGTTAACCTAAGTGATCAAGGCTCGAGCCACTGAACCAAGATCAGATTATGGGTCAAGATTTTAACACATGCAAGTTTAATCGATTCGATCCTACAACTATTGATTTGATCTTGAGCCACTTAAATTGCTCATCTCGATTGAGCCCAACATGTGCCAATCAAGAACCCCAGAACTCTAATCAAATTAGAGATCCAAATCGGTCTACCCATGAACCCAAATCGCAAATTTTTAGATCTAAACGTAAAATTCAGATCTGAATTCAGATCCGAAACAGATTTCAGATTCGAACGGAACTACTCAAAACAATTTCAGATCTGAGTTTAATTTTCAATCTGAAACAAATTTCAGATCTAAACAAAACATAATCATATTATGTCACATGCAGAAATTTTAGATCTAACAATTTATGATGTTCAATATCGTTCCAAGATAACCATTCAGCGTAACCGAATTATGCCAGGGCAACCATATGTCAGAACAATGTTGAACCAATTGATTAATTTTAAATCTGATTCCTACAAATCAGATTTCAAATCACATGCAATTATGTTCATATCAGAACCTGACTCTGATACCACTGCTAGATTTAGATGGTTTCATGCATGTATTTCAAAATATTTTTGAAACAAAGAGCGGAAGTAATCTAGATTAAACTTTTTACCTAGACATACATTGGATCTAATCTACAAACCATCTAATCATGGATCTACGATATGAACATAGCATGCATCTGAAATCTGATCTAAGATCTAATCTACAAGGAGGAGATCCGATCACCATATCTTTGCGCAGGTCAATCTACACCGCAGCTGATGATCATAGATTTATTGGTTCCTTGAGCCGTACACGCATCCAGCCTCTACAGATATCCACACGAAACCTTTGATCTGATCAGAGGTTCGTTGATCTCCTCGGAGTGCTATCTCCTTTGCATAAATCCGCTCCTGATGGCTGATTCAAGACCTCCTTATCTCTCGGACCCTTTCAAAGAAGAAGGAGAAATTGAAGGAAGAAGAGGTGGAGGAAGAAGAAGAGAACTCTTTCTCTTTTCTCTCACAAAACCCAGCGCCTAGATCTAAACCCTAGGACCTCCACGCCCAATGCCTCACGCCCCACTCTAATTTCTCATGATGGAAATCCTGGTTGCACGCCCAAGGGAGAAGACCCATTTATAGATGGCGTCCAGAGAGGTTAGGATGAGACCAAACTCTATCAAGATAAGGATTAATCCTTATCTGATTTCAAACTTAAATTCAAATCAAATTTGAATTCGAATTCGAATCAATCTTCATCACATCCTATCCATGGGCATTGAGAAGAGGGGGCGACCAAGCTTTTGCATGGAGAAATCTCACGCAAAAATGAGAATGGCGTGAGGGATCTTTGGCGTCAAGATGGGTGTGGTGCAAGGGAAGAAATCCTGTCCAATGGATCTCTTGGTTGATTCAATTTGATCCCAATTCAAATTCGATTTGGTTAGACCCAAGTAGAGGAGAGAACCTGGTCCAATTAGGAACCAAATCTCCTCAACGAGATCCTAATCCAATTAGGAATTAACTAGACTCAAGACTTGATCAAATCAGTAATTGGTCTTCCTTGCAATTGAGTTATCTCGTGACTCAAATAGGCTTAATCTAATCAAATCCAATCCAAGTCAAATTGAATCCAATTTAATTAGACTTGATCCGAACCCATTGCTCAATCAAATTGAGTCAATTAGCAATCCAATTGCTAATAAATCCTCCTACAATTTACTAACTCTTAGTGAATTACTTTATTGCAACTTTTGCATTGGATTAATCATCAATCACATTGACGATTAGATCCATTACAATTCATAATCGCTAATCAACCATCTGATCAGACAAGAACCTCTATTATGTGTGATCCCATAGGTTCTATTCTGTCTTGTAGCAAGATATACTGTGATCCCTATCACAATATCATCGAAACTCTTTTCGATGGGTTGAAACAATTCCAACTCTACCGACCAAAGATCATCGATCATCAAGACGATGCTCGACGAGTCTCACAATCCATCAGTGACACCTATCAATATATAGTAGCAACCTCGCAAAATGAAATAATGAATCTCTTGGTGTAGTTATCGTGTGATTCGGTCCTTCTATCATGAGTTTCGACTAGACGGAGATTATGGAAAACTCGTCAAATTCCAACGTCAGTCATATCCATGATTGGCTCGACTCGAGTTCATTCGTGAATCCCGTAGAAATTCTTTCTAGTATGCACACTTGCTTTGGTCAAAGACTTCCTGAACTCAGTCTCGCGAATCGCATAGGACTACTTTCTATTGAGGTTGATAGATCCCATCTACGTACATCCTACTCCTAACAGTGAATCTGAATCTACTGTAGCCAACATACACCGCAAGGATCCGAATGGCTAGGAGATCAAGAGTATGTGCAGTCAAACTACAGTAGCCTCACTGCGAATAGCCAATGTACCGTAAATTAAAGAACCATTCATACCACTGCAGCATCGAGAAAATCACTGACGAGTAGACATCCAAATGATTTCTCATGTTGGTCACGCTCAGTGCAAGTTATTCTCTAACAACCACCAGCACTCTCACCCCCGTGTCCCTACACTACAGATTCGAGACTCATCTGTCCGGAAAAAAGGCGATCCATATACCGATTTAACTGGATTGATCACCGTCCTCTATAATGATCCCTTGATCGAAAGCTTTTAGGAATTAACCATCAATAATATATCTCAAATTCTTAACACTTTAAGAGTACATATTATCATCCATTAATTCTTTGGACGAATCCTGGACACATAAAACATGATTGAAATGAAATTGCCCCTTTATTAATGAATAAAATTTACAAGTACAAATTTTGTACCCCAAAATTACAAAATGTGTCCACCAACAATTGGCTTCTAGGGCACACATCTAACACTTTCTTCCTTTCCTTGTTTCTTGTTTCTTCTTCTTCCCTGCGTGGATGGATTTCGGTGTCCCGAGTCCATCTCGGTCCCGTTTTCTCACAGGAACGGGACTGGATGATCGAAATGCCCCCCATCCTACTGGGATGTAAAACGTTGACCTGAAGCACATAGGAATCATAAGCAATGCATGTTCTAAAATGTGCTTATCACTAATCATTATGATTTTTGAAATTCACCCTATGACTGGACTAGGAGATCAAACAGTCAAGATATAATCATGTATTTTTGAGGAACTGAGAGTATATATTAGTCCAAATATTTATAGCTATCAATTCTTGTATATAATTAGCCAAAATGTTAATTATAATATAGTTTATTTTTACAATATCCAATTGCCAACTTCTAGTAGTGTGTCTTCATATTTTCTAAATAGCTGAAGAATGGTTAATTTTTTTATATTGACCAGGTAAGTGAATAATAGAAAGAAAGTATATTATAGGTATTGCCTAAACTCTGAGGGCTTGCTTGGATGCCAGATGATCTTATTGGCCTAATAAGATCTTCAAGTGAAGGGTCTCTACATTAGAAACACAGTAGAGTGGGTGGTTCAAATAGTGGACTAGAGAGCTTCTAACATCCAAGAGGAGCCAACTAGCCAATCCCTACTTTTTTTTAGGATTATGATAAATCACATGAGAGTATGGAAACTATTATCCTGAAAAATAGATTATTTGACACTTCTTTCTCAAATTCTCTGCAGCCATCTCCATGCAACATTGTTTTAGGATTACGATAAGATCTTCCAGCACTCCAAAGTCCCTTAAAATTTAACTCCAAACCTTTATTTTATGTGCTTAGGACTTACTGGGTTAAGATGGTGGTTATAAAGTCTACTAAACAATCAAGACGACAAGGAGATGTGTTTCTCATTCAATTTTAAAGATGAAAATTATAAGCAGATTTTATATCACCATCCAAAATTTAGATCTGATAGTCCATTCTGATTCTAATATGCTAATCTAACTCAGATCACTATAAGGGCATTTTGATATGGATGGTAGATGTTTCGGTAGTACTTGCATTCTCATTAATAATCTCACCTAATGATGGTGAGGGTGGCAATGGTTGGGTCCAGTTGAGTCCGGGTCAGGTCAATTAGGGACAGCAACATACTGAACCTTGACCCATACCCGACCCAACCAAATGTCAGGTCAAGACCTCTTGACCCATATATACCCAAAGGTCATTTCTGGTCACCCATTTGACCCTAGCTTAATCTATTATAAGACTCAATCCCTAATAAATCTATGCTAACCTATCAAATCCAATATTATAATGTAAAAGGTTAATTCAAAAATGATTAAACAACTAGTATCAAGAAAAAGACTAATATTACAAAGAAAAAGAAAAAAATACTTGTCCAAGTTCATTCCTCAACCAAACCTAAACTATTTTGACCCAAACAGAGCTCTACCCTCATGACCCAAGGCAAGTGAAAGCTTTTAACCCATACCTGACCCATTTAAAGTTCAAGTCATAAGAACCATGAACCATACCCAACCCTAACTATAAAAGTCTAAACCCAAACCCAATCCAAATAGGGTCAGGTCAGGTCAAGTTTTTCAGGTCCAGTCAATTTTTGATGCTCCTAGTCCTATATACCGGACAAAATAACAAAGAACCATTCAACTATCATTTGCATTCTGTCTTCTGATACTTCCACCCATAGCCCTTGCACAAGAGTGGGGTGGGTGGGACCACCAAAACCAAAACCTGAAGAGAAGTGCTAAGGATCAAAATGGAAGAGAAAAAGCAGAGACTCATAAGAGGAAGACAAGATTTTGGGATGGGAAAGCAATTCAATTTTTGTGATTGAACTCCAAGGAGGATTCTGAGCATTATGAGAAATCAAATCCGATCTTAATAACTTCTCTTGAAAACATAAATATGTGATTGCCTTATTTCTATTCCTTCCTGCCAATGTATACTGGAACTGTCACAAAGCATCTTTCTCCTCAAATGAGAAGTGGGTGAGATAGTAATTGGCAATTTGAACAAGCCTAATAATATGATTGGTTCAAAACCACACAGGGAAGGAAAATATTAGATATGAAACATAAACCAAGAAACATTGGGCATACAGTCATAACTCCTGTAGCTGCACTAACTCCAGCTTCACCAAAAATTGTAGTTGCCGCCTCCGTGACAAGTGCCGTAGCACCAATATTGACTACGCTGAGTACATATCACAAAATTATATAATAAGAAACAATGGATAAGTACAAACCTAAATGATCAAAGATCCAATTATTAAACTTAATGATGGAAATAATGAAATTAATAATAAACCATTACGTTGTGCCAATAAGAATGGTCGTCAAGAATCGAGTAACATCACTACAAAGCATTCTGAAGACACCATTCTCGGGCTCTTTTTCAGCCAATTCACGAGCCTGATACAGAAAATAGATATATGGAGCTTTAATAAGCTGCTAGGGAAATCAAAAGCTGCAAAATTGTGTACTTAGTAGACATGATCACTTCCTCTGTCTTATATTGCAATAGTACAGAAGTACAAAATAGCAAATCAATCATTTTCTAGCTTATCAACAGATTTTAACAAATTGCATGTATCAATGAAATGAAAGGCTTCAAAGAGAGATGCTTGACCAAACTCGCAAGCCATGCGATGGTTGGAAGTATAGCATATATGACTCTACCTCCATATGAGCCATTCTTTTTTCCAAGTTTTTCTGTTTCATTCATTTTATAAGGAGAGATCAAAAGTAACTGGACATTTTCAACGACTTTGTCTTAGCCTTTTTTCCTTAGTCTTCTTTATCTAACCCATATTTAAGATTACAGTAGTTCAGTATATAAGTGAAACGACAAGATGAGGTATCACATAAGCACATAACAAATATATGGGGGAGTGATACCCAACATTAGACGATAGAAGTTATAAATAAACAAAAACTGCACATGTTGATACGGCAAGAGTGGTTTAAGAAGCATGATAAAAATAACTGCTACTAGGGAATGATTGGAAAATACAAAGAATAACCTATTAACATCATGCCCGAGAGAACCTAAAAACACCAGAAGAACATGCTTATGCACGATAAAGGACATGAAATATAGGAAGCAGGCTCATGATTGTTTAACAGCTAGACAAATAGATAAATCAATATCTATGCTAGGGCCAAATAAAGGATGATACCAGAAGGAAACACAAGCATTAGTGTAAACATGACAAATATATAAAAAGAATTATATAAATAATGTCTTTTAATCTTTATCATGTGTCTAATTGTATTTCATGTATAGACAAACTCATAGTCTCTCTTTTAGTTTGTGATTTGTATTGTACTCTATTGTCAGCGGCCTAATATTATAATTCACTAGACCGTAGCTCCATAAATTGAGATTTTGAGTGACATTCTTAGCTTTGTCAATCATGGTTTGGGTTGAAGGTCATAGAAAGTATATCTAGATGTTTATTTTTTCCAGTAATTATAAGTCCCCTTTTTAATTGAAAGTGTACTATGGGTTTACTGTAAGATGATTAGCTTATGAACTTCTACCATGTTACTCATTATAATGATTTTTTTCTCATTGCATTAAGCCCTAATCTCCATATCGAGTGAAAAGGAAACAGAGCCCCCACCATAAGTTTTAGCGATGCAACATATTCATGTTCTGCTAATATTTTGTAGTCCTAGAAAGCAAGAACTGTTATTAAATAGACTTACAAGGGAGTCATAGAGCCATTAATATTATGTTTTAAGATTATTTAATGTCCTACTTTGCCAGGCACTGCATGAAAACTATATGTTTACAGAAATCCCTGGCAAATTCAAATCACCTAAGTTCATTATCTTATCCTTCGGTAGCCAGGAAAGGATTTCGATGAACAGACTATCTTGTGTAACGAATTTGTCCATCCATGTTAGTTCAACAAAATTTCATCATGCAAAATTATAGTTTTCCTGATACATCATTCTATTTCTCTCTTCTGGTTAATTTCTTTCTTAAATTGTGTCACGTTTTGAGTCCCACCCATATATCAGTGTTAATCACAATATACGAGATCAGCAATTATGATTCATTAGAAATTTATCACTATTTTTATTGGCTCTTATTGTTATTGGGCCTTCTTTGGGAGGCCATGAATATAGGCAGCTTCTTTGAGTAGCCCTTCATTGCAGGGGTCCTTTGTCAAGTTAAAATGTGGAAGCCTAATATGATAAAAGAAAGGAGGGACGAGAAGCATATGGTTATGCTGTGACCATGAGTTATTCTCTTCTCTTTTGTTTCCCTTCGATCCTCTCTGCTTTCATTACCTTCACTGAGCAATGTGTTAATGTATTTCTGAGTCTCTGACAGCTAAAGGCAACCTGAACTATGTGATGCATAATCTTTCTTCTTCTCATGATAATAAAGTCCTTGAATGGAGCCAAGAGAACTCAAAAGTGATGACTTGGCTGTGGAACAGCATGGAACCATCTGTTTGTAATATTGTACAACAACAAGGACCTCGCCCAAAAACGGCTAGTTATAAGGTGTTATTTGGATTCCTTGGTCCTAATAAATACTCAAGATCAATCCAGTGCATAGCCAATGTGGGACTAAATACATGCCTACACAGGTCCTTACATCATTGTTCTGTTTCAGCTTAGGTGTCCTTGCCAAATTAAGGGTCAGAATCCAATCGCAAGTACCAGAATCCAATCATAAACACCATTATCAGCTCCTGGTCAACCCCAATAGACCCACAATACCTCCTAGTCCACATAGGCAGAGTCCACTCTGATATCAATTGTGACAACTTGGGATCTCAACCTAAAAGGCTAACCCAAAGTGTTATCTTGGTTCCTTGTTCCTGTGTAAGTACCAAGATCTACCTAATGCATAGCTGATGTGGGACTTTGATATTGCTAAGGAAATTTGAGGGGGCTTGCGTGATATGCAGTAAGCTGAAAAGAATATTGCAAGCATTTATGAGTTATGAACGGAGATCTTCTGGCAACATTAAGGATTTAAGAGTCCTGATGAATGCTTTAGCACTCTTAGAGGTATGTGATAAGAGTTGAATGTCTGTCAGCCCGTCACAAACAATCGGATAAGCTAAGGCAGCAGATTGAAGAATTAGAAGCGGCTAAATTCTGACCTAGCAGCAAAATACCATATTAAATAACGTATACATGTCTTCAGCATGTATCTTTCCCACTTCATCTACATATATTGCAGATAAATCAGCTCTTGCTCAATTTACTACATAAAGTGATGGTAATCAAGGTCGTGGTGTACAGGGATGTGGCGGTCATAAAGGAGGATGTGAACCAAGGGGAGATCATGGAGTTCGGAAGTGCAATCAGCCAATCACTATGGTTTGACAAATTACATCATGAAGAGCTGTTGGGATTCCAACAAACCAACATAAGCAAATCAACTATATGTATTGAATTAACAACATCAAAAGACTTGACAGAGGCTAGTATTCAAGAAGGCATGTTCTTCTTCTCCAGGAAGAATGACCATATCATAAAGAAAGTCAGCAAATATCTATCAAGTCTTCACCTCTTCCAGTGGTAGATTACCTAAAGTGCAACGACCTAGTACTTAAACCAAAAGGACTAGCCAGTAGTAGTAATTTGGAGTCCTTGGCCTAAGTACCAAGACCTCACCAATGCCACCTAATGAAGAGAAGAAAGAAAAACTGCATGCCCAAGAATAGTTGCCAAGAAGAGATGCTCAGAGATGAAGAATAGAGAAAAGGATGTTTCTTCCCAATCTCTCTTCTATTCCAGCGAGTTGCTCCTTTCCTTTCCTTGATCTTTTGGTCTTGCCATGGTCAACAGCAACAAAGGGTGCTATTTAGACCAAGGATTGCCAACTTAGAACCGGACCCCATACTAGCCGACTGGTGGTACAAGTCGGTGCGCCCCCATACCGGATCCGAACCGACATGGAAATGAGGGATGAACCGAGAAGAAATAGAGAAAGAAGAGAGATCGGGGAAGAGAGGGAGACGGAGGGAAGAAGGAGGCCAGCAGCAGTGGTGGCCACCGAAGGGCCGCGGAGGCCGCTAAAGGGCGATCGAGGCCTCCCGTGCTCCACAGTCCTCTGCAAGAGAAAATAAAAGCAGAAAGAGATAGAGAAAGTGAAGAGAGAGAAGAGGGAGGGAAGGCGGCGGCAAGGCCACGAATGGGCCCAAAACAGCCCGCAGCCGCCATGGGTTCGAAACAGGAGCGAAGCCTCTATTTCATCATTTTTTTTAAAAAAGATGATACATAGTAAAACCGGAAACTAGATATAGGTTTGCCGACTTCACTTAAGACGGCCTTCCGACAACCACCCCCCTCCGCCTCCCCCTCCCTCGTCTACTCTCCCTTCCCCTCTCTATCTCTCTCTTTCTTCTCACATCTCGCGGAGGACCGTGGAGCTCCGACGGCCTCGATGGGCCACTGCCGGTCTTTCCTTCTCCCTCCCCTCCTCTCTCCCTCTTCCTCTCTTTTCTTCTCCCTTACTCCATTTTTGCTGGCGTTCCAAATCAAATGCCCAAACCACACCAATTAGCTACCGGTATGGTTCAGCACGCCTTGAGCCGTCCGATTCAGAGTGATTTGGCGAATCATACTTTGGACAATCCGATCAGCAAATTGCTTTAATCCCTCATTTTTTACTTGTTTCTATTTCTTTGTTTCCTATACAGGTCATTGCTTTAAAAGAAAGGAATGGGCAAAGCTTGGTATTTATTTATACCATCCGATCTAATTACTGACTGATGCCAGGTGTGCAAGTTAGCACAATGGAAGAAAGTTAAGCTGGAGCATGTCCCTTGGGAGTGACATGCAAGACACGTGCATAGTTTGTTGTGTCCCTATGGTGATGTCACCATAGGGACACAGCAAATTGTATTAAATTCTTCTGTCCAAGTATCATTGCCTAGCATAGGGAAGGGTCTAATCAAAAATAAAGCGCCACAATTGGCTTGCTGTCAACCCTAGAAGTGCCCATGTTTAGTATCCCTAAGCTGCACATGGGCCATAAGCTAGATTGGCTCTAATATTATTCGGAACAACCAAACCTCATCAAAAGGTGTCGGCAAAAAGTTGTAAGCTAGAGTCCTTAGCATTGCTTAAATACCCAAGAGGCCAAGACCTCCCCAACACACACCCAATATGGAAGCAAAATGCCCATATAGGTCCCAACAGAGACAATGTCTAATTCACCTTCCATCATAAATAAGTTCCATCAAAAATAGACTCTTGAGCTTCTGATCACATGACAAACAAGCAACTATGTCTCCTACTTCCTGGTCATAGACTTCAATTCTTTTTTTTTCGATAAGATGGAGCACTAATACATGTTGAGTATGAACACAGCAAAAAGATCAAAAGAAGAATATCCTGGAAAGCCTGCGGTACATGAGCCATCTCAATCCAAGTAGCCCTTCTGGTATGCTCTGCCACAAAAGAGGCCACCAGTCCGCCGTATTGTTGGCCTCATAATACATGTGCCTGATGTCAATCGAGAAGCAGCCCAAACCCAATGCCAGATGTCGCATAGGAGTGGGTGAACAGCTGCATCTCTCGGCCGCTCCCATAACTAACCGATGACCATGGCTAAATCCCCCTCCACCACAGGTCTCTCCACCCGTAGCCTCATCCTCGCAAAGGATATACACACTCAGGCAGCCGCAGCTCCACTATAAGAACAGTGTTGTCGAGTAGGTGTCTCCCACTAGCCACCATGAATCTGGAATCAGGATCATGGATCATAAACCCGCACCACCCTGGTACCTCTCATGTTGCCATCGAAGTTGCCCTTCAAGTAATGAACACCACAAGATCGTTGCCTGAGCAGCCTGAGAGTCCCAGGTGTCCCAAGTGACCAAGGCCGAAGCAGTTGATGACCAATGCATAACCTCTCTAACCTACACCATCGCCCTCTCCATGGTAAATCTCGCCGACTGCCAAAATGCCTCAAAGGTCCCCCTACTCCTAGCTAGCCAGATGATAAGCAATATAAGCCACCCTGATCCCCATCACCCTGGAGGAATCAAACTCCAAGCTCTGTTGTAGCCCCTCTAGGAAGTCCTAAGCTAGCTCCATAAAGGAGATGGCCACCGGGGAAAGCCCCACCAAACTCCATACCTGTCGAGCTCTAGGAAAAAAATAGGACATGGTCCACCGTATTCTCGTCCCTATAGCAGCATAGGTAGGTCAAAGGGAGGTCCATACCCCTAGCTCGCAACACAGCACTGGTTGGAAGGCAGCGCCAAGCCACCTTCCGAGGGAAAGACTCACCCTCGGGTGGATATGAAGCCTTCAGATCCATTCCCTGTCCAACCTCTTGATTGCCTCCCCCTTGAACTCCTCATTAGAGGTATGTTGTCACCACCCTTGATGTGCAAGCAGAACCCAAACTCTCACATCCCATCCGCTATATATAGGAATCGCAATAGCCAGCATCCTCTCCGCCAAAGCCGACGCAAGGGCTGGGAAACCACATCAACACACAATCCTCCTCTCCTAGGCTGGAGTAGATTGGCAACCTGCATTGAGTCCATAGTCTCCATGCTGACAAAGGTCGGCCAACGGTACACCGACAAGTCAGCGATCCACGAGTCTCGAGTGAAGTCAATGTCCTACCCATCACCCACAATCCACCTAACATGGTCTAGAACCACCTGGGCTCGGAAGCAAATTTCCTTCTGCATGAACTCCTCTGACAAGCTCAGTTATCAGTGCCAACATTCCAAGAGTCATATCCATCATTTGTTGAACTGGACCGAACCACTCAATTCAGCCCGTATCGAGCTAAACCAGTGCAGAATTGGGTCGATTCAACCCTAAAATTCAAAACAAAGCCCAAACTATTTTGAACCGCAAACCAACCTGAACTATGCGGTTCAATACAGTTTGGCACCGAATCGATCGGTTGGGCCTTGTTCTGAAATTTTTTTTGTTTTGTTATAGTTTGCTACAATGGACTCATAGGAGAATTTAAAGGGAAAGAGTTTTGGGAGGAAGAGAAGTCTATCGGTTCGGCCCTGTTCCCTTTTTTTTGTTTTCTTACTGTTTGCTACAGTGGAGTCGTGGGGGATTTTAAAGGAAAAAGTTCTGGGAGGAAGAGAAGTCAGAAATTTCTGTTCCTTTGCTTTCATCACTTTTCTACAATACAAGCAACAAGCAAAATGAGGAGAACTCATCAAATAAAGATATGTGAGCTTATCTCCCACTTCAGTTTTCCTCTTCCTCTCTCCTTTTGTTTACTTTAAAATCCATGAGCATTGAAAAATCAAGGAAAGATCATGCCAAAAATTTTATTTTGATATGATTTTATTATATACTATCTACACAATGACGCTGAAATCATTATTTTCATTAGGTATATAATTCTTAAATTAAAATATATTTTAGAATAAAAATTATTAAAAATAAAATTCAAAAATTAACTGTTAAATCAAAATATTATTTAGAGACTTGCAAGCTACTTTCGACATAAATTTGATATCTATTTATCAAAATTTTGACACATCATATGCATAGTAGCCTAGACCTAAATTTGAATGAAAATAAAAATAAATAGCATTTCATGCATGTCCACTGTCTTAGAAAATATATGTAGCCAAATTATTTTTCATAACTTATGAATTTCTAATATTTTTAATTTAAAATACTAAAATATAAAATGAATTTAAAAAAATGAAAGAAGAACCAAATTTTACTATTTTTACATAATTACTGAACTGTTATGATTGTTCAACCTTCAGAAATGGATCTATTAAGAAGAAGCCAGAGCGTGACATTGGTTGAGACCACAGATAGATTTTCTTGGGTCAGCACCCCTGGAGTGCAATTAGTACAACATAAAATTCAAGGAAGAAGGGGTAACCAGGTTGAAGCAACACTTGACTAGTAGTTATCCCGACATAGCGATGTATCGAAAGTGTCCACAAGAGGTCCATCAACTGATAAAGTAACACTTAGTTGATTTCAAAGCAGTAAAAGAGAGAACTTCGAAGAAGAAGATGGAGATAGACCGCTGAACCGTACGGATATGTTTCTATCACTCTAGAGAGTTAGAAGAAGCATCCCATCCTAGATGATGAGACACAACTTCAAGCTACCATTAATGTGCGCTTGGAAGATCAGTAGCAACTTCAGGAGTTGGCTGGCATAAGGCTCAATTTGGACCGTCAGTTTATAAGTTGGGGTCAGACTCTGCAGGTACTATAAGAGAGTCAGAGTTTAAAAGGACCTCCTCAGTTAGAGAGCCCATCGATAAAAGCATGAGCCATATTGCTTGTATGTTGAGAGTTTTTGGCAGTAGGAAGAAGTCCTCCAGAGAGATACCAGTTGGAGCCACTATCCATGTCTCAGATTCATATACTTTCCCCACAAGGATTTCAAGCCACAGAGGGTTTATAATATGTTAAAAAAGGATAAGAAGAAGAATATATGGTAAGCTATTGCATCCTAATTTCACTTCAGCTACATCCCATCATATATGGTAGGCAACACATATTATCACTTTGCTATTGCATCTATACAGGCTGTCGGATCAAATATAAATCCTCCAGGATCCAAAGATATCTATGGTGAGCTTCTTAATAATAATAAGGAACTACAGAAATGGATTGCATCATATCAGAATGTGGTCGATGTATGAATTTACGATGATATGTGATAGTTGAACTGATCCTACCAGATGGAGCATCATCAACTTTCTGACACATTATGATGAAAAATATTTTACAGAAATCCATTGATGGTTCAGATCAGATGCACGATGCCACGTATATCCTCAGATTGATAGAGAAGACGATCGATCATGTCAAAGAGTAGAATATCATGCAAGTTATCACTAACAATGGACCACAGTATAGGACTGCAGGAGAGAATCGATGCAGCGACAATCACATATATTCTGGACATCATGTGCTATACATTATATCGATCTGATTTTGATTGACATTGAGAAGCCTAAGAGGATGCAAAAGATAGTCGACTCAACACAGACAATTACTAGATTCATTTACAATCACACATGGGTCCTATCATTGATGAGACGATATACAAAAAGAGATATATTAAAACCAAGTGTCACATAGCTCGCTACAAATTATATAGCACTTGATAGACTTATTAACAAGAAAGTACATCTACATTAGATGTTTGTCAGTCCTGAGTAGCAAGAGAGTAGATATACCAAAACAAACACTGAGGAGAGCAATGTAGAGAACTTAATGATGAGACAGATATTCTAGCAGCAGGCCAAGAATATAGTGAAGGCTATCCAGCCTTTACATGAGATACTTCAGATTGTGGACAGTGAAAGATACCTCCAGATAGGCTTCTTATATCACATCATGGAGAGGTTAAATAATTAAATTATGTCGGCAGATCTGAAACATGCCCACGACCACATCTAAATCATTGAGCATCAGTGGGACTATCAGATGTGTACGGACTTATATTTAGTAGATAAGCAGCAAATCAAGAACGCTCTAAAAATTTGATTACTCTTGTATTTGTACAAATATGCTTAATCAATTCTAAAATTTATCCGTAACTTACTATCTAAACCCAATATTCAGCAAATCAAGAACGCTCTAAAAATTTGATTACTCTTGTATTTGTACAATATGCTTAATCAATTCTAAAATTTATCCGTAACTTACTATCTAAACCCAATATTCCAGTACATAGTACCTAGGATACGCATGGATGATGAGCTTTTGACGTCCCTATGAAATGTGATATACAAGATGGAGTCCGATCCAAAAATCGCAGCTACATGCATATAAGTTGAGTGATTTTTGTTAACTTAATTGTATCTTCAACCAGCAACACATTATAACAAATATATTTTTTACAATAAAATTGTTTAGGAAGGATATCGATAGCTTCGGAACAGATGTGGCGTTCACAAGCAAAAAAAGTTAAATTCAGATACATTATATATGAACGACAACTCTTATTTGACATTACATAGCTATTAATAAGTCTAATATGATATAATTTATTTAAATTTGTTCAATCTTAATGTTTTAACAGCTGAATGGTGGGTCCATTCTGGATTGACAGCTCCTACTCTAAAGTGACTTGCCATCAAAATCCTCTCTTAGACGGTCTTCTTGAGTGGCTAAAACATAATTATTCGACCTTCATCCTTATCCACAGCAAGCAGAAAATCATCTGACATGAAAATGCCTCAACGACCATGTATATATTCACTACAATCTTCGATGGAGGCTAAAATACATTCAAAAGAAGTTGAGTTGAAGTACTCTAATCCGACTATGAATGACTTTGTTAATAATGAGGATCCGAGATCAGATGGATTGTGAGTCAGCAGTAGGAGCTGGAGCTTGATGAGCCAAGATTGCCTCCACGACTAGCCAGTTTCATAGCTACCAAGATTGAGATGGATGCTAAGCAATAGGCAACCAGTAATATTCCACACAGACTTCCAACTGATCAGCCATAGTAGACTTCCTCGCAAGACACGACGAGAGGGCAGACAACTCTTCAATGCAGAGATAGAAAAGAAAGACAGTTGCAGCCCCGATGGAGAGGATAGAGTAGTTAGTTGACCCAGTTCACTCAGATTCAGAGACCACGTAGAGCGATGATAGTAGTTCTTCTAATGGTTATGGATTTAGTAGTCATGGAAGAAGTGGGGATAGGGACCGCGGTACACAAGCTAATAGAGCCTGCAAGGATACAATTTTATATAGATGACAGACTCCTCGAGGTCATTCAGAATATCATGCAACTGCAGATGACCTTGCACGTAGAGTTGGATCCATGGACATATCAGGTTCATCATATTATGAATCCTCTTATCCTAGCCATAACAGCTTATGATCTATATGGATATGGATATGGTATGTTTGAGACATCATCTTCCAATGGATACTATCATATATAATCCGGAACATCTTACAGATCGAATTTTGCTACCATCATATTTGGATGGGCCTCTCTACAACTGTACTACTATCAATCCGAGGACCTTTCAAAGCTAGAGCTTCAACGAGAGATCTTGAATAAATTACAATCCAACACACATCTTATAAGATGAGCACAGAGGACTATAGTGCTGCATGGTTAAAGGGATGGATCAGTGTTCTACCATATCATATAAAAGATCCAGATATTTATAAATGATATCGGCACTCGACGAGATTCTATATCTTAATATGTATTAATTATTTATTTTTATATTTTTAATTGATTTGAGTATTTTAGGATTCAATAATATATAGTTCTTGTAAGCCTATTCTCTTCTAACATAACATTATATTAGATTCAGATCCGCATCACACATTTAACCATGGGTGTAGCAGAGTGATACAAACATCAAACATCAAAAACATCAATTTAAGCTTAAAATCATTAAAAATAATAAAAATTGATTAGATATCATAGAAATAAATAAAAAATTGGCGTGCCAGTGAGACCGACATGCCATGGCGCATCGAATCGATACCGAACCATACCATACCAACCAGCGATTGGTACCGATTCCACCTATCTTAGCCATACCTGACCCTCATCATGCTACTCCAAATGCAATCCAATTGAAGCAGGAATCGAATAGCATACCAAGCAATCAAAACCTCACGCCTCGCCATAAGAGACTAAATGCCCAATCCCCTCTCCCTGATCGGCTAGCAGACCACATCCTAAGCCAGTAGATGACCTCCACCATCACTCCGATGAGATCCCCACAAGAAGTGCCTGAAGTGCTGCTCCATTTCATCACCATTGGACATCATATAGGCCGGAACCGTGCTAAGCATAGATCTAACCAGAGTGCCTACCCATCATGGTTAAACATCTGGCCTACTAACCCTCCAATTGACCCTAGATCGACTCCTCCATCCCAAAACATTTAGCTCTCTGGAGTCTCCATCCTGTGATGGATACTCCTAGGCAGTAACAAGCAACCCTCTGCTCCATTATCCCCAATCGCTCTCTGATTGTCTGTCTCTATTAAGCCTTAGTTTCAGACTGAAATAAAGAGCCGATTTGAGCAGATTCACCTTCTATCTAGTAACACTGCAACATCCCTCCAAAATTCACCTAAAGGAGCCAGCATTCACCTGACCCACTAGAAGGCAATCATCTGCAAAAAGGTGTAATATTGGCCTAGCTCCCGAGGCAGACACAGGAATCCACGGCCTGCTCCAAGGTGGCTGCTAGCAAAGCCCAAGTAGACCGACAGTACAAAGAATGAAGACATATGGAGATAAAGGACAACCTTGGCGCAAGCCCATTGTAGATTGGAAGTAGTCCGTCAAGGTGCCGTTGATCAAGATAGCAAAGGAAGGTGACCCCACACAACCCATAATCCATTTGATCTAGCGTCAGTGGAAGCCAAAGCTCTCCAGAATACAAGAATTCAAATCCTAGTGGGATGTCCTGCAGGACACCAGGATGGGATACCATCCCATGTGTTGGGACAGAGCCATCTCACTAGCATCCCAATCAGGACGTCTTGGAACATCTCTGTCCCAAGTGTCGGAAGGGATGGGACGGGACGGCAGCGCATCCTATTCCATGAGAAAACTAGGACAGCCCCATCCCACAAATCTAAAACCTTGTCAAAGTATGCCCAAGGAACTGCCAACTCATCCGATCAAATGCCCTCTTCACATCAAGCTTCATGGCCATAAGACATCGCCGGGCCGATGCTCTCTCTAGGTCATGCCAAACCTCCTACGCAATCATCACAATATCAGAGATGCTGTGACCCCCGACAAAAGCCCCCTGTTTAACACTAATCAACCAACAGAGGATCAACTTCAAACCTCTCAGCCTATGTACCATGCTGTACAAGATTTGTCTTCAATTCTTTATGTTCTAGAAGTTCACCTAAGTTAACATATGTCAATAAATTAAGCAAACCCTTTAACATTCTATAACCTTCTACCCATTGTATCATGATTTTCAAGATCTGAAGGGTTTTAGGATGAGTGTTTGGGGGCATGAGATGATTGGTTTATACTCCACAATCAAAATGGTTGTGAATCAAAAGGTGCAGCATCACAAGCTGGCATTTCTCCTCAACAATGGCATTACCAATTGGTAAATCCTTCTCCACATACCTTTGAATTTGTAATACCTTCTCTAGAATTGGACATAGTTAGATTGGGAGGTGTTTCAATTAAGCAAGCATCATAAAGCATCTTTTCTCCTCATACTAATAATAAGCTTTAGCTCCTTCCAACTCAGTCCATTCTAAAATTTGTGGTCCAATTAAAGTGTCTGGTGTTCTAGTTGTGGATACTTTGTAATCTTTGCTGAGGTAGATAACATGGATTTATTTCATTAAGTATTCTTGAAAAGCTTTTGTATCTTTTTGTTGTTCCATAAAAAGGTTTGATTCAATGTTACAAAATATTCATTGTCTTCATCCAATATGCAAAGGAATATTTGTCCCATTTGTTTGATTAAAATTATGATCACAATGGAATTATAGATCAAATCTTTTGCTCACATGCTCTTAACCATAATGCAGGAGTTGAAAGAAAAACTCCTATTTAGGTTGCTTGAGTTGTCTCCGGAATATGCATGTTCCAAAGAGGAAATATGAAAATATGCTTAACACACCACTGTTTTAAAATTAAAATATGTAATTCTCCACAATATGGTTCTCCAAAAGTGATAAAAGGGAAGAAACCTTCAGGTTCATCACATGTGGGTCTTAACTTCAAGTATGGATCATGTCAAAGTTGAGTCAGATTTGGGATCTACCAACATACTTGCATGCCTATTTGCATTGTATTTAGTGGCACCTCATAGGGTAGGATTTCATCAATTCGACCAACAAGCATACTTGCACGTTAGCATCAACTACAATTGTTTAGACCCTAAAAGTATAAAGGAGGCCAATCATCTATGCAATTCAAAAGTGATTGGGTGCTAGAGAATGAAGTTTGAAGTTTCACATGACATCCAAAATTGTTACTTTTTAAAATGGGAGCAACTATTTGGTCCAACAAACTATTGATGCAGGAAAAAAAAAAGCAACTATTTGAAAAACAAACAACTTCTCTATGATTTCCATGTTCACTTTGCTGATTTTGACAGAGTTATGATATACATACATACTTATATGCATGTACATATACATACATACATACATATATATATATATACACATACATACATACATACATATACGTAGATAGATGTATACGTACAAACACATACATAGATAGATGTATACGTACAAACATATACATAGATAGATGTATACGTACATACATATACATGTATGTGTGTGTGTGTGTGTGTGTGTGTGTACGTACATATAGATATATGTATGTACATACATATATATGTACATATAGATATATGAATGTACATACATATGTATGTATGTGTATATATCTATATATGTATGTATGTATGTATGAAGATATATCTATATATGTATGTACGTATGTACATATATATATATATATGTATGTACATACATACATAGATATACATATATAGATATATGTACATACATATAGATATATCTATATATGTATATCTATGTATGGATGTACATACATATATATATGTATATCTATAGA